>LR753428.1:232047-417240 GCA_902729485.2 Mus minutoides
TAGATCCTCTGAAAGAGCAACAGGTGCTTTCAACCTCTGAGCCATCTCTACAGCCCTATGTTTTCATTTTTGTTTGTTTTGTTTTTCATGGTAAGGTTTCTCTGTGTAGCCCTGGCTGTTGTGGAACTCACTCTGTAGACCAGGCTGGCCTCAAACTCAGATCCACCTGACTCTGCCTCCCAAGTGCTGGGATTAAAGGTGTACGCCACCACTGCCCGGCTGTGTTTTCATATTTTTAAAAAGATATATTTATTTTTTATGTGTTTTGCCAGCATGTGCGTGCACTGCCCACAGAGGCCAGAAGAGGGCATAGTATTCCCTGGAACTGGAGTTACAGGTGGTTTGCAAGAGCAACAAGTGTGCTCTCCAGCCTGTGTTTTCAGAATTTTTAAACTTTTTGGAAGAGTTTCAATATATACTTCAGTCAAATTACCTAAATTAGATAACGTCATTCAGTCGTGTTTTCTCATCTGGAACAGTTTTTTTAGTCTTTCTTTCATTACTTTGACTTTTGTATTTCTTTTTGTTTTTTAAGACAGAATCTCTCATGCCAGGCGTGGTAGTGCACGCCTTTAATCTCAGCACTCGGGAGGCAGAGGCAGGTGGATTTCTGAGTTCGAGGCCAGCCTGGTCTACAAAGTGAGTTCCAGGTCAGCCAGAGCTATACAGAGAAACCCTGTCTCGAAAAACCAAAAAAAAAAAAAAAAAGACAGAATCTCTCTACTTAGCCCTATTTGTCCTAGAACACTCTATATAGAACAGGCTGGCCTCAAACTCACGGAGATTCACGTGCCGCTGCCTCCTGAGTGCTGGGATTAAAGAGATGTCACCACTCCCAGACGAATTTGATATTTTTCTAAGTATCCTGGCCAGTTATTTTATAGAATTCAGGTTGGTGTAAGTTTTGTTGTGATATTATATTAGTTTTAAGGTCTGAATTTTAGGCATGAATACCAGAAGTTATGTTACATGTTTGTTGTTATATCAGGAGGGATATGATAACATTTTGTCCTAGTATTTGTTTGTTTGTTTGGGGTTTTTTGGCTGGGAGCCAGCACGGCCTGAAATGGTTTGAAGTAAGACACAGAATTGGACATATTTTTAAAAATTGATGGTCTCAGAGGTAGCTTTAAAGACTGGTGGTCTCTGGCCTTCTAGTTCTCTAGCTATACTGAATGCTTGCTGATAACTTCTAAAATGTCCGACTAAAAAATGTCTTGCTTATTCTGTGGTTAAAAACCACTGGCTTGGGCAATTAACACCTGTTGCCTAGCAGCGGGTACATTGCTCCTTTTTCTGTCCAGGCAGCCAGAAGCCTCTCTTGATAGGCTGGTTAACTCTTTGTGAACCAGAGAGGAAGGAAAGAAAAAGAATTAAGATGCATTATACAGGCAGATATGCACAGACACATATACATTCATATATACATTTGGATTCTCATTCTCATTTGCACATTAACACATTCACATTTTTGTTGGGCCCAATCACCCATCTCATACACTCTACAGGTATTCATACATGTTTACATACATACACACATATATCTACAAACGTATGTACAGACAAACAGACATATACATTGGATGGATGGATGGATGGATGGATGGATGGATGGATGGATAGATGGGGCATACCCCCCCAACCAAACCATCCAACCAACAATTTTATTTCTTTTCTTTGGTGTTTTTAAACCTTCTTAGACAAAATGTTCTTTAGAAAATTACCTCAGAGATAAAATGTTACATAAAATGGGAGTTACAGAAGGATGTTGATATTAAGTTCAAAGCAATAGTTTTTACATGGCTGTGCCTTATCATAGTGCACATCTGTGACTTTATCCTTGGACCTGAATGTTTTTCCTTGAACACAAATTTGTTCTAAGTCTATTTCTCTTTTTAGTGTAATTATGAAAGTTCGTTGTATTTCTTATTATGCAGCCTCTACTTACTATTATGAGGAGGCACATTCTATTCTTGAGTCTAACTTTGTTACATCTTTCTAGCAAAGTGACTAAGACCATCTCTTAAAACCTTCTTCCTAAAATTGTTTGAATAAAATCAGGAATTCTATAAGGTCATTAACTCATCTAAACAGCATTAATTCATGAAAGTTCATCTTTTTGTTGATCTGCAGGAAATCTGATCACTAGGGTGAGCTAATGCCCAGGGATTATTATATTAATTTAATGATGAGAGGGAAGGCATATCAGGTGCAAGAAGCAATCCTGAAATCAACTCTCTTCGGAACCTTGCCACGGAGTTAACCCATTGTAGACCAATGCAAAAATGATAGGCTACTTCCAGGAAGGCCACCTGGTAGCCTTAACCTATCCTAGATGCCTCTTGACATTTTTTTTTTTTGGCATGGACTACTTGTTCAATGTGATGCCTCCTGGGTTCCTTCACCATAGTTACATTCATATGCTGCATCACAATGTTTTGGCCAACAACAAACTGAAAATATGGCACTGGTCTCATAAGATTAATCATCTAGTGACATCATACACATTGGTTTGTATAAGTACATGCTGATAAAAGTGGACACTTGAGAAAGGCATCACCATGAACAAGACTGACCTCATCTGATCTTAGAAGCTAAGCAGGCACAGGGCCTGGTTAGAAACAAATTTTTGATGTATATTATTCCCAGAGTAGCTCAGTTGATAGAACATAAGACTCTTTAAAATGAACAGTGAGTTTCTTAGAATGTATCTGCTATTAAGCAACACATTACTGTACTTATATTGCATTTATTTATCTATTCATTTATTGTGTGTATGGGCACACACATGCCACACACAGCACATATGTGGAGGTCAAAGGACAGCTTGTGGGAATCGGTTCTTTCCATACCCAATGAGTGCTCTGGGGATGAAATTCAGGTTATGAGGCTTGACAACAAACACGTTTGCCCAGTAAAGCCCTCATGCTGGACCCAAACTCTATGTGGTTGCTTTTGTGTTTGTTGCCAGTGACAGAATCCAGGAATGGTGAGCACTGTCCCAAACCTGTTGTTTTGCTTCTGTATAATTAATAAGTGATAAATTTATATTAAGCTACTCCGTTTCAAATCTTAAACTATCCACTGCTCCTCTATGTTAGTTGTACATACACATGACAAAGAGCTGCCCCTACCACTCCTCATTCCTGGGATTTGAACTCTTGCTTCCCTTCCTCCCTGGTACTGTAATTCAGAACCATGCACATGCTGGGCAGGAGCTTATCTCCAATGCTAGTCTGTCACCCACCTTTTTTCCTCTATACCCTTCCAGGCTAACTGTAGGTGATTTTAATATCCTCATAGATGGTCTTTCTCAGTTCTCAGTTCTGTGCCCCATTCTTCTCTCTGCTGAAATCTCCATGCTTTGGTCCTCATGCTCAGGTGCTCAGGCCTAATATGTAAAGCTCTCAGAAAAAAATGTCTATCACTCAGGCTGAGGCATGAGAACCATCAGTGCCAGGCAGAGTCTGGGTACAAAAGTCCAAGCAAGATCCTCTCTCACAAAAAGAAGGAAAGGAGGTCCCTAGATCCCCACTATCTGCTCTGTACTACGTGAATTCATTTACCTTGTCTTCTCTGTTATTATGTATTAATCATTTCTTGCTGTCATTAAAATCAAATCTTTCCACTTCAATTTTTTAAAAGTCCCATATTCTCTCTGTGTTTTTTCTCCCAAGACAGGGTCTCACTTTTCAGCTCTGGCTGTTCTGGAACTCACTGAGATCCCCCTCCGCCTACAAAGTGCTGGGATTAAAGGTGCGTACCACTATGCCTGGCAAAAAAAAAAAAACCCATATTGTCTTGAGGACATCTCTTCGCCAGTTTTATCTTCTATATAAAACAGCATTAACACACAAATGTTCTCTTATTACTTCCCATCTTTTCTAGTCCCATATTTCTAGTGCTGAGAATTGAACTATCTCAAATGCTAAGCATACACTTTACCACTAAGCTATACCCTCTGCCTACTTCCATCTTTTTTATCACAACTTTATTGAGATGTATTTTACATGCCATAAAATTTAACTTTTTGAAGGGTATTCAGTGGTTGTAGTATATTCATGATGATATGCAATAATCAGCATGATCAATCTTTTGAACCTTTTTATCCTTGTCTCCTGCTAAAGATGCTTCATACTCATTATTAGTCAGTTCCTAGTATTTTCCTCCCTGCTCCTCCCCCACCTCCATAGTCCATATAGATGATTCCATGTAACCAAGCATGATGGTGTGTACCTTTAGTCCCGCACATAAGAAGTGGAAGCAGACAGATCTATGTGAGTTCAAGAGCAGCCTGGTCTACATAGCAAACTCCAAGCCAGCCAACTCTACTGACTGTCTCAAAAATTTAAAAAAAAAAAAAAAAGGATTCCATGGAATATACTGCACTGACCTCTTTCACTTAAAAATAGTGTTTCCAGGGGCTAAGGAAATGGCTCAGTTAGTACAGTGCTTGCTATACAAGCATGAGGAGGACCTGAGTTCAACCCCAAGAACCCATGTAAAAAACCCCAAGCATTGTGGTACACACTTGTATTCTGTTCACTGAGAAAGAAAAGATAGGCTTATGCATGGGGCTCAGTAATGGTTTGGGCAGCCTAGCTTACTTGTCGCTCCAGACCAGTGAAAGATCATATCTCAGAAATGACATGAGTAGCACCTAAAGTAAGACACACAAGACTGACCTTTGGTCGCCATGTGCACATGCACAAAACATGTTTTCCAAGTTCATCTATGTTGTTATATATGTTACTTAGTTTTATTACAAAATAATATTCTATTGTACAGATATTCTGTGTTTTGTTTATCCATTGGTCAGTTGATAAGCATTTCAGTTTTTATATTTTTGCAGATTTTCTTGAATGTCTATGTGGAAGTGTTTATGTGAATATGTTTTCCTCTCTCCTTAATAGAATCACAGTGTCTTATAACATCTATATTTAACTTTTCTGAGTTCAAAGCCAGCCTCTACCATTTTGTATTCCCACTGACAATTTAAGCATGTGCCAGTTTCTCCACATCATCACCAGCACATTTTTTTGCCTTTTTCTTTTTTCTGCCTTTGAATATAGATATTCTAGTAAGTATAAAATAGTATCTCATGATGGTTTTGATTTTCATTTCATAATAATGCTCTGAAATCCCCTTTTCTGCATTTATTCTTTTTGTGTATAATCATTAAAGAAATATCTATTTAAACACTTAGTGATTTTTAATTGGATTATTTATCATCCTTATAGTCTTGAGGTATGAGAGGTTTTTGTTTTTGCTTTGGTATCTGAATAGAAGACCCTTGTCAAAAAAAGTAATTGCAAATACTTTATCCTGATCTCTGGGTTGTCCTTTTGTTTTCTTCACTGTGTCTTTTTTCCCCTAAGATAAGGTCTCTCTGTGTATCCCTGGCTGTCCTGGAATTTGTTGTATATACCATGCTGGGCTTGAATTCAGACACCTGCCTGCCTCTCTGCCTCTCTGCCTCTCTGCCTCTCTGCCTCTTTGATACACAGAAATTTTACATTTTGATGAAGTCCAATTGATATCTTTTTCCATTTGTCACTTGGCCTTTTGGTGTAGTCCAAGAAATTGTTGTCTAACTCAGTATCACAAAAATGGATTTCTGTGTTTTCTTCTAGGAACTTTATAGCTTTAGGTCTTCATATTTAGATTGATGACCCATTTGATTTAATTTTTCTATTTCGTGTGAAGTAGGGCTCTGTCTTAATACTTTGTGTTGCTACAACAAAATGCCTGAAACTGGGTAATTTATAAAGAAAAGGAACTTGTTCACTGTTCTTGAGGCCAAGAAGTCCAAGACCAAGGGTGAGCACCTCCTTGCTGTCAGAACAGACACTGTGTGATGGAAACAGGTCTCTTTCTCTTCTTAGAAAGTCACACATCTGCTCATGGGGCCCCACTATCAAGCCTCACAACATTCTGATTACCTTACAATGGACTCACTTCCAAACACTATCAGTATGGAGGATTAAGTTTCCAACACATGAACTTCTGGAGGACACATTCAAACAGTAGTGGGTACATATTCTTTCCTATAATAGAGATATCTAATTGTCTTGGCACCTTTTATTGAAAAGGAAATTCTTTTCCCCACTACATTGTCTTGACAACTATGTTTTATATTTTGTAAATATAAAGGTTAATGTCTGGACTCTAAATTTCATTTATCTATATGCTTTATCACTCACTACATAAGGTATTGTCTTTATTTTTTTATGTTTTTTTTCTTTTTTGGTTTTTTGAGATAGGGTTTCTCTGTGTAGCCCTGGCTATCCTGAAACTCACTCTGTAGACCAGGCTGGCCTCAAACTCAGAAATCTGCCTGCCTCTGCCTTCCAAGTGCAGTGCTGGGATTAAAGGCATGTGCCACCACTGCCCAGCAGGTATTGTCTTTATTACTTGTGATAGTTGAGTGGCATGTTTGAAATTTTAAAAAATGTATGAGTCCTCCAATTTTGTAATTTTAAAAGCTTATTTTGGCTATTGAGGCCCTTACTTTAACATATGACTTTCTCAATCAGCTTATCAGTTTCTTTTTAATTTTGATATGTGTGTATTGTTTATATACCCTTGCTTTTATTTTAGCACATCATATGTCTAGCTAGCAGTTTATCTAGTGTTCTAGATTTTCCAGGGGTGGTTGAAATTTAATTGTGGGTTGAGAGTATTTAATCTCGTATTTGTTTTTAAGACAAGGTCTGTCTGTCTGTCTGTCTGTGTACCCCTCACTGAGCTAGAACGTGCTATATAGATGAGGATGCTCTTTAACTTATACAGATTCTTCTATTGCTGCCTCCAAAATGCTGTGATTATAGGCATGTAACACTATGCCTGGCTGGAATATATTTTCAAAATATTCCCTAATAAGAGGTAGGAATATTCCTGGTCTACATAGTGAGTTCCAGGACAACCAGAGATACATGATGAGTTCCCATCTCAAAAATAAAAAGTATTCTCTAATGATCCTCTAGATTGTATTAAAATTGATTATAATATTCCTTTTTCCATCTCTGATATTAATTAATTATCATACTTCTTGTCTTTAGTTTGACTAGGGGTTCACTGCTCTTGTTTTTTCTTTTCCTTCTATTGTTTTTTTTTTTTTTTAAGATTTATTTATTTTACGTATATGAGTACACCGTAGCTGTCTTCAGACACACCAGAAGAGGGCATCAGATTCCATTGCAGATGGTGTGAGCCACCATGTAGTCACTGGGAACTGAACTCAGGACCTCTGGAAGAGCAGTCAGTGCCCCTAACCACTGAGCCATCTCTCCAGCCCCCTTCTATTGTTCTTTTAGTCTCCATTTCACTAATTCCTGCCATAACCTTTTATAAAATCTGTCTGTGTATGTGCACACATGCGCACACACACGCACACACACACACAAGCCTGTACTCTCAAGCCTAAGTACTGTTGTCTCTGGAACCCACAGGTGTCAGGTCTCCCTGGAGTTGCAGATGGTTGTGAGCCATCCTGCATGTCTCTGTGCAATAGTCCTAACTGTCTGGGACTCTCTTTGTAGACCAGGCTGACCTGGAACTTCTAGAAACCCTAACCCTAACCCTAACCCTAACCCTAACCCTAACCCTAACCCTAACCCTAACCCTAACCCTAACCCTAACCCTGCCTCTGCCTCTGCCTCACGAGTGCTGGAATTAAAGACATGCACCACCACCGCCCAGCCAATTTCTCTTTTGTGTTAAATATATCCTGTCTACTTTTATTCCTATTCCTTTGTAACTATGTTTTAAGTTAAATTTTCAGAGATTACTCTAGGTGTTAACAATTAAGTTATTCATATGAAACAAACACAAATCCATTTTTATGTTTTCCGGGTTTGCTTTGAGCATCTCGTCATTAAACCACTGATCATTGAGGCTTCTTTCAAGTATGAGGTTTCTAACATTAATATTTTCGTTTTTTGTTTTTTGGGGGGGGTTGGGGGGGTTCTTTGGTTTTTTGTTTTGTTTTGTTTTGTTTTTTTGGTTTTTCGAGACAGGGTTTCTCTGTATAGCCCTGGCTGTCCTGGAACTCACTCTGTAGACCAGGCTGGCCTCAAACTCAGAAATCCACCTGCCTCTGCTTCCCGAGTGCTGGGATCAAAGATGTGCGCCACCACGCCCGGCCCTAACATTAATATTTTCAAGACTAGGGATGCAGTTCAGTGGTAAAGAGATAGAGCACTTGCCGGGCAGTCATAAGCTCCAGGTTCTATCCAGAGCCCTGCAAAAAGGTCCACATATAGATCTTTGAAATTATCTTCTACCAAAAAAAAAAAAAAAAATGAGGTTCAGCAAGATAGCTAAATGGATAAAGCAATTGTACTAGATGACTGAGTTTGTTTGATTCCTAGAACCTACATAAAGGTGGAAGGAGAAAGCAACTCTAGAAAGCTGTCCTCTGATCTCCATGTGTATACCATGATGTTTGTACATGCACACATGCACACACAGGCACACATGCACACAGAGACAATAATAATTTAAAAATTACCTTCTACATCTTCAGCTCTACCCTCCCACTGCCTCTCCACCAGCACATCTGTTGCTGAAGTAAACTGTCTAATGGGGGAAAAAAGCAAACCCTTAGATTTCTAAAATGTCAACTTTCAGCCAATAGAAATAAAAGTATTTAAGTGACCAAAACTTAACAGTTAATAGTGGGGAAAATATAAACTATGAAGATTATTTTGCTAAAACTTCATACCTTTCAAGTAACAAGTATTCTCAAGACTAGCACTAAATTCTGTCTAATTCATTGTGCATACACAACTCTGAACCATACAACTTCATTAAATACTACTTTCTGTTTCATGGTTTAATTTATTATTAAAGAATTTCCTTAAGAGGAAACAAATATTTTGTGTTATTTGAGAAAGTGGTGGGGGCCTTTAATCCCTTAAAGAAGAAAGACATTCTATGCAAACCAAAATCTATGAAAACAAGAAATTGATTTTACCTTTTAAAAAAAGAAAGCAGAACATCTGATAGGCAAAAAGGGAAGCTCATAGAAATTAAGGCAAGCACAAATACAGAGGCTGTACCATGGCTTTGACACAAGGAAAGTAAATAAAATAAAACTTACAAGGCTTCTTGTCAGTAATATGTCAGTGTACATTTTCCTTTATAAGTTTATAATGATTATCAAGCTTGTAACCATATTTATTTAATTTCATAAGTATGGATTTGTGCCTGAGTGTATGTATGTGCACCACATTTGTGCAAGAGCCCCCAGGGACCAGAAGAAGCATTAGCTCTCCTGGAGCTGGAGTTACAAACAGTTGTGAACCACAGTGTGGATGCTAGGAACTAAACTGATCCTCTGGAAGAACAGTGAAGAGCCTTAACCCCTCTCTCCAGCCCTCCAGACTTCCTTTTAATGTGTTTACCTTTGAGATGTACCTTCTCTGTTTAGTAACATCTGCTATACAAGTACGTGTCTGCATTTTACCCATACTGACCTATGTTTTATTTCTATTACAAGACACTTAATCATTTTCTAACGGTGCATGGTACACTCTAGTCAACATTACATACAAAGAATATTGAATCTTAAATGAGTACTTTTAGTACTTGTAGCATGATGGGTTTAATAGTTTAAGCAAAATAGGATAGCTATATTACACTGTTTAATTCAGAGCTGTAGAATATTTGACCTTTAAAATACAAGGAAGATTCATAACTGCCATTATGAATAATGAAATACTAGATACAGTGAATATTTAAGTGAGGTAATTGTTCACTGGTGGCCATTCATAATTTTCCCCTTAGAAATATGAAAATAATTATTATCTTTGACTTTAAAATGTAGATGTATTCATTTTTAACTTCTATAATATCTCCTAGAATTACTGAAATAATTGACTAAAGAAAAGGTTTCTTTCTTTTTAAATTTCTTTTATAGGGTTTCTATATAGTTCTGGCTGTGCTTGGCCTCAAACTCGGTGCTCTTAAGCAGTGATTTTGAACTTTTTTGGGGGGGGGAGGGTGTTCGAGACAGGGTTTCTCTGTGTAGCCCTGGCTGTCCTAGAACTCACTCCCAAGTGCTGAGATTTAAGGCATGCACCACCACTGCTGGACAATCTCAAACTTTTGAGGGCTGGGATTAAAGGCAATACTACACCTTGCTCAGGACTATTTTATGGTCTAAGTTAGTCAATAATGGCTGTCTATACTGAAGATCTCCCCACAAAAAACCCCTTTGAAGATGTACACAATGTGAATTTCCACAAACTTATTTGTATTCTTGTACTATGGTTTCTGTCCTATGCTCACCAACATTGTAAATATCACTACTTCTGACACTGGCCGAGACACTAATAGAATTAGTTGGGAATAGAATTAGTAGGGATACCTGGCTGTTTGGAGCCATAGCAAAGCCCTGCACCGCTTCTGCAAGTCTAAAGATATAGACTTTGGCCTGCTCTAAGGGAGATGCTAAGGGAGTATACCCAGCCCTACCCTTCTGACCGCCCCCCCACACACACACACATGCTAGAATAAACTCTGCTGGATAGATGGACACACCACAAGCGAGATGATATTGGCCTGCCTCTGTGAGGCCTTTGCACCAACAACACAGCACAATTCAGGAGGAACTGTGTTTCTGAGGAATTTTTTGTTGCTGCTTTCCAGACTATTGTCATTAACTTGCCAGTTTCACCCAGATATTTCTTGGTATAGATATCTTCGAGCTATTTAAATGTGTAGATTATTTTCATCAATTTTGTCACTTTCCAGGATTCTTTGTTGAGTGTGGGGAACTGTACCCAGGTCACCTCTCCAAGAGCATTAAGTGCTTACAACCCCAGCCATCCCTCTGCCTCAGGGCTGATGCTCTCATTCAGTGTCCATTTACAAAGACTATCCTTTTCCATCTTTTCTCTCTTAGTTTGTATGTGTCTTTAAAGACTGAGTTTCTGACATTTTATTTATTTATTTATTTATTTATTTATTTATTTATTTATTTATTGGCTTTTCGAGACAGGGTTTCTCTGTGTAGCCCTGGCTGTCCTGGAACTCACTTTGTAGACCAGGCTGGCCTCGAACTCAGAAATCCGCCTGCCTCTGCCTCCCGAGTGCTGGGATTAAAGGCATGCACCACCACCACCAGGCAGATCATCTCTTAACTGGCCTCTAGGATCTCTGCTGAGGAATCTGATGCCATACTTATTACAATTCTCCTTGTATTACTTGCTTCTTCTTGCCACTTTCAGAATTCTTTGTTCTTGGCTTTTGACAACTTGACTCTGTAGTCCTTTTTACATTGAATCTGATTGAACCTATTTGACTTCCCCACACATGGATAGTTATAGCTTTTGTAAAAGTCAAATCATTCTCTATTCTTTCTGTTTTTTTTTTTTCCTCATTCCGGTCAACCCGTTCTGGTCTTGCCCTGCTCACTCCGGTCGGCCCCACTCGCTCCGGCTAACCCCCACTCGCTCCGGTCGGCCCTGCTCTCTCTGGTCAGTCCCACTTGCTCTCTCTGGTCCAAGGATTCGTTTATTATTATTCTTCATAAGTACGCTGTAGTTGACTTCAGACGCACCAGAGGAGGGCATCAGATCTCATTACGGGTGGTTGTAAGCCACCATGTGGTTGCTGGGATTTGAACTCATCACCTTCGGAAGAGCAGTCGGGTGCTCTTACCCGCTGAGCCATCTCACCAGCCTCCCCTCTATTCTTTCTTTAAGCGGTGTGTCCCTTTGTCTATCTCTTCTCTGTCACATACTCCTGCTCTTTTAATGTTAACCCATAAGTTCTTCATTTTCATTCTTTTATTCTACTCTAACTATATATTTTTCCAATAGCATGCCTTTGAATTCACAGATCATTTCCTCTTTTTGATTCTATTGATGCTATATATTGCATTTTCCACCTCAATAACTGCATTTGTCTACTTCAGAAATTTTGATTTTTTTTAAAATAATTTCAATATCTTTGTTAATTTTTCCTTTTGGTCATTTAGTGTTGTCTTGCTGATACTGAATTTTTTTCCTCTGTATTTTTATTAGCTTTCAATAAACTTTACAACAATTATATTGAACCTTTTTAGGCAGTCATAAATCTCTTCTTTACAGTTGGTTGGTTCTTTGGTTCCTTTACCACTGTGTTTCTCTGATAGTCCCTGTGGCTATACATTTTTATGTCTATACATTTGAAGAAGTGGAATCTTATTTCCATCTTTCCAAAGTGTTTTTATTCTGTGACAGCCCATCATTGGTCAGTATGTTATGTGGACAGGCTTAGTGTGACAAAGTTTTTTCCTGATACCTGGATTACTTGGTGGACCCCATCCTTGAGTCCATGCTATTAGGCCTAGAACCTTGGCTGCAATGGCATTAACCTATTGATTGAGTATGAAGCAACAAGCCTAGAGTTTATATCCATGTGTATCTTTAAGATGTAGCTTTAGCTGGCAAACATGGAGGTGGAAGCTCACGGTCAGCTATTAGATGGAACACAGGGTTCCCAAGGAAGAAGGAGCTAGAGAAAGTACCCAAGGAGCTGAAGGGGTCTTCAACCCTATAGGTGGAAGAATAACCATGAACTAACTAGTACCCCCTGGGCTCGTGTCTCTAGCTGCATATATAGAAGAGGATGGCCTAGTTGGCCATCAGTGGGAAGAGAGGCCCCTTGGTTATGCAGACTTTATATGCCCCAATACAGGGGAACACCGGGGGCCAAGGGGTGGGAACGGGTGGGTAGGGGAGCAGGGCCGGGAGGGGGGAGGATATAGGGAACTTTCTGGATAACACTTGAAATGTAAATGAAGAAAATATCTAATAAAAGTTGAAAAAAAAAGATGTAGCTTTAGGTCTGGGTTAGAGGGTCCACTAGGTACTTGGGTGAACCTTGAACTTGAGTCAGTAGAAGCTAACCAGGATTTGGCATGGTGTTTGGTCTATTGGCTTATACTTAAATCCTAAGTCAGTTAGGTCTGGCCTAGCACTTGGACAGTCTCGAAATCTGATTCTATGGGATCTAGATTCTGAATTTATGAGATAAGAGCTAAAGCTTGCATCTTCAGAGATTGGCCAGGCATCACTGCCTACTTGGGTAAGCATGGATCCTATCTATGCTGGAAAAGTCTTAGAATCTGAATTTGGTGGAGCTTGAAACCTTAGAATCCTTGGTAGGCCTAGTATTGGGCAAAGTTTGGGGCATGGATCCATGAGGTTCAGCCCAGCATTGAGGTCTGCTGGGATATACCTGGACCCTCAGTCTGCTAGAATAGCCTAGACTGTGGATCTTATGGAATGTAGAGATATAGGGGCCAGCCTATCACTAGGTAAGCCTAGAGCATGTGTCTTTAGTATCAGCTTGGTAACTACAGCGAAGAGGGCTGACCGTGGGCTAAGGCAGGTCAGAGGCTACAAAGGTTGGCCTAGTGCTAGAGTGGACCTCAAGTTTGGGGCCCAGGGTCACTGAGACATGTTTGGCTATGAAGTAAATCTAAGCATGTGAGGTCTGATGTAGTACTTAGACAGGTTTGGTACTTTGGCCATTCTGGAGCCTGTGGCCATTTAAGTCCTTCTAGTGTGGGCTTGGTTCTGATCCCATCAGGAACCTGTAGCCTGAAGCCTTGAGGAATCTGGTGCCAGGATGGGCCTTGAGGATGTCATCAGGTACTGACCTAGAGTCTAGGACTGTAACTAGATGCCTAGAACTGGACTTTACTGGAATCAGTTCAGTTTTGGTATCCAAAACAAGGAGGCATTTTTCTCAATTGAGATTTCCTCTTCTCAGATCTCTCTAGCTTATATCAAGTTAACAGAAAACTAACTAGCATAATCATGGAGAGGAAGTCCTACCAGGAAGAGCTTGGATTTATTTAGTTCAGGACCTAGCCCAGTACCATGGTTCCACCCACATTTAAGGTGAGTCTTCTCTTTTTTTTTTTTTTTTAAAGATTTATTTTATTTATTATATGTAAGTACACTGTAGCTGTCTTCAGACACTCCAGAAGAGGGCGCCAGATCTCGTTACGGATGGTTGTGAGCCACCATGTGGATGCTGGGATTTGAACTTATCACCTTCGGAAGAGCAGTCGGGTGCTCTTACCTGCTGAGCCATCTCACCAGTCCCTTTTTTTTTTTTAAAGATTTATTTTATTTATTATATGTAAGTACACTGTAGCTGTCTTCAGGCATTCCAGAAGAGGGCGCCAGATCTCATTAAGGATGGTTGAGAGCCACCATGTGGTTGCTGGGATTTGAACTTAAGGTGAGTCTTCTCTTAATCTGGAATCTAAATTCTAGATAATCCTGAGCAGATCTGCCCAGACGTCTGTCTGTTCAATGACTCGAGATCCTGTCAGGTTGACAGGATTAATCTCATATTAATCATCACAACTCCATCCCTTGTCAACTTGGCACCCAAACATATCACTTTCAAACTATAATTTTCCACCTCTTGTCCCAAAAGTGCTGTGAATATCTCACAATGCAATGTTATGTATTCAAAATCCTTACAGTCTCTTAACAGTTTCAACAGTGTTAGAATTTTCAAAGTCAAGCCAGGTGGTGGCAGCAGAGGCTGCCAGATCTCTATGAGTTTCAGGACAGCCTGGTCTATAGAGTGAGTTCCACTATAGCCAGGCCTATACAGAGAGGCCCTGTCTCAAAAAAGTTCAAAGTTCATATCTCATGTCAGGTTCAAGGCAATCTCTTAGATGTGATGTGAATTCCTATAAAGTAAAAGCCAAGTTACGTATTTCTTGTACATAATGGCACAGAATAAATGTTTCTGTTCTAAAAGAAAAGCATGGGGCATAGCAAGGAATAATTGGACCAAAGTAAAAAAAAAAAAAAAGGATAGAAACACAAACTCCTGCAGTTTCATGCTAAGCAGCTGGAAGTCATGATAAAATTATCAGGGCCCAAAGGGCTTGAGTAGCCCCACCCCTCCATCTCTGCTTCCAGCAGTTCATATACCTCTTAGAGTGGCTCATCACTGCCTGCAGACCTCCCATGGCTTTATCTTCACAGCTTCACACAGTGGCTTCCTACTCCTTTCAGAGACTCCAGCCTTGTCATGCATTGTCTGGCCTCAGGCCACAGTGCAAGAGTTTGTGACCTCCTTCAATCCTCTTTCATGCCTTCAGAACCAGCAGCATATGAACCATTCTGTCAAGTTCTACTAGCTCAGAGTGATAACTGGTCCCACTTCTGTGTTATTTGTGACATTGCTTCAACAAAAGCAACCTATAGAAACATTTTTTGTGAAATATAGCATTTTTATTAATTTATTTGCTATTTCACACACATATATAGGGACTTTGGGGAGGTTGATTCTATGGTTTTTTGTTTGTTTGTTTGTTTGTTTGTTTGTTTGTTTTAAAGAAGATGTCATTATGGAGACTTGGTTGGCCCAGAACTCATACAGACCTGCCTGCCACTGCCTTGTGTATGCTGGGATTAAAAGGTATACTCAGGGCTGGAGAGGTAGCTCAGTGGTTAAGAGCACTGACTGCTCTTCCAGAAGTCCTGAGTTCAATTTCCCAGCAACCACTTGGTGGCTCACAGTCATCTGTAATGGGATCTGATGCCTCTTCTGGTGTGTCTGCAGGGTGTACTCACATACATAAGACAGAGACAGAGGAAGGAAAGAGGTATGCACAACCCCACATGTCCTACATATTTCAATCATTTCACACTCCACTCTTCCTTTCACCATTGCCATCCACATACAACTTCATGTCCTCTTTAATATCTCCCTGATTCTAATTTATGTTGCCCATATACTCATGGCCACCCACCAGGATATAGTCAACCTACCAGAGGCCACACCAGAAAACTAATTCTCTTTCTTCTATTAGATGTGGAGGCTCTTGAGCCTTTCTCCTTCTGTACTGGAATGTTGACTGGCTTGATCTTGTAAATTTATAGTACAGCAGTCCTGTGATATCCAGAAGACATTGTTTAGCCTGATGCTCCCTGACCTCTGGTTCTTACAGTCATTCTATCCCCTCTTCTTTGATAGTCAAAAAGGTTTCTTTTGACTCACAGTTGGAGGATAGAGTCCATTGTAATGGGAAGGTCTTGGCCAAAGCTTGAGGCGGTTTTCCACATTGTGTTCACAGTCAGGAGCAGTGATGGATAAATGCACCGAGCTTACTGTTTCCTTTTGATTCAGTCTAGGAGCCCAGTGTATAGAAATGGCACCATACAGTTTGGGTGAGTCTTTCCAGCCATTATCCTAATCTAGATAATACCTCACAGACATCCCCAAAGGTTTGATCTTCAGTATTCTAGATCCTGTCACGTTGACAGTCAGTATTAACCATCATATGAACCAATGAGTTTGTTGGAGCTACTTTAGAAGCATGGATGATTGAAAGTCAGCTGCATTGCTGAAATGCCTACCCCAGCATGGATGATAACTCACAAAAGGTACATCCCTGGAGTTCTTTGCCTGCCCTGTATGAAGCTCCTACCAGGACTCTCCACTCCCCATTAATTTCTTACTGCTTTTATAAACTTGGGAAAAGGTCTTGTAAACCTACTGAACTTGCTGGCCCTTGGAAATCTGTTTTGCTTCTTCAATTTCTACCTTCCAGAGAATGTTTCTTTCTGTTTTTTTTTTTTTTTTAATTTATTTATATACTATGAATACACTGTTGCTGTCTTCAGACATACCAGAAGAGGGCATCAGATCCCTTTACAGATGGTTGTGAGCCACCATGTGGTTGCTGGGAATTGAACTCAGGACCTCTAGAAGAACAGTCAGTGCTCTTTTTTTGTTTGTTTGTTTTTTGAGACAGGGTTTCTCTGTATAGCCCTGACTGTCCTGGAACTCACTCTGTAGACCAAGCTGGCCTCAAACTCAGAAATCTGCCTGCCTCTGCCTCCCAAGTGCTGGGATTAAAGGCGTGTGCCACCACCGCCTGGCGAAGTTAGTGCTCTTAACCGCTGAACCATCTCTCCAGCCCCCAGGAGAATGTTTCAATTCAGATGAAATAACTACAGAACACTATTGTGTATGGTTTTCTGTCCCTTTATTTTTTTCACTGATACTATATCCCTGAGACTCACATCTTTTGCTGCATGTGGTTGTAGTTCACTATCAATGATATGTAACACTTCAAGTGATCATAAAACAAATAATCCATGTTTCTGTTTGTGGACATTTGGGTCCTTTCCAGCCTTTTGCTCTTTTTTTTTTTTTTTTTTTTTTTTTTTTTTTTTTTTTTTTTTTTTTTTTTTTTTTTTTTTTTTTTTTTTTTTTTTTTTTTTTTTTTTTTGGTTTTTTTGAGACAGGGTTTCTCTTTATAGCCTTGGCTGTCCTGGAACTCACTTTGTAGACCAGGCTGGCCTCAAACTCAGAAATCCGCCTGCCTCTGCCTCCCGAGTGCTGGGATTAAAGGCGTGCGCCACCACGCCCGGCTCAGCTTTTTGCTCTTAAAAACAGCACTGCTTAAATATTCTTCTGTGTGTCTCTGCTTTCCATACACAGCTCTTGTTCTAAGGTATATCCAATCTAAGGATGGAGTTGCTGCTTAATAGGGTATATAAAAGTCCCACCTGACAGGGTTCTGTCAAACCGTATTTTAAACTGTGATACAACTTGTGCTCTTTTCAATGTATAAAAGATTCTATTGACCCACACCCTTATAAACCTATCTCTTTTGTCAATATAATGTAAAGTGAAATTTTTTTTGTTTTGGAGTCTCATATTTTCCACATGGATAACCTAATGCCACCTCTGTCATATATCAAAGCTCCTGAATTAGTTACTTTTCTCATTGCTGTGCTCAAATATCTGACAATAAGCAATGTAAAGGATGAAAGGTTCATTTTAGTTCACAGGATCAGGCTGCAGTCCATCCAGGGGCTGGAGACTGTTGGCTCATATCTCAGTGAATCCAAAAACAGAAAAAAAAAAAAAAAAAAAAAAGGAATGTCAACATTCTGCTGGCTTCTTTTTTGCTTTTGAATTACTCTGCACCTCAGCCCACAGGCAGTGCCACTCACATTCAGGATGGGTCTTTCTTTCTAGTCACCCTCACAACCACAGCCAAGAGATGTACCTCACTAATGTTCTAGACTAGGTATTAATTAATCTAGTAAAGTTAACAGTCAGTATTAGCCACAGTTTGTCTGATAAGTCTGATTATAGACTCTGCTGTTGCCTAACCTCTTGTCCCCAAACCACTATCACACTCCCTAAATTATTTCAGTTTCCTAGTAAATATTGGTATTTAACAAAGCAAAACATTTCTACCTTTTTGCCCATATATTCTGCTTATTTTATTTTTATTTGCAAGAAGGTCTCACTATGTAATTCTGGGGGGCCCAAAACTATTTAGACCAGGCTAGATTCAAACTCATAGAAATTTACCTGCCTCTGTCTTCCAACTGCTGGAATTAAAGGTGTGTACAACCATGCCCAACCTTCTTTACATTTTTTTTTATATATTTTTGAATATATTTCAGAATCCACTTGTTATGTTTTATAACGTTTTGGGAATTGCAGTTACTGTATAAACCAGTTTGAACATAATTGATGCTTATGAAATTTAGTCAGCTATAAATTTGGCATATCTTTCTATTTTAAATAAATTATTTCATGTCTTTTTGTCTAAGTGTAATTTTTTAAAAATAATTTTGTTTAGCCTACAGCACCTAGTATTATTTCCCGTTTCAAGTACTAACCAAGCTCAACCCTGTTTAGCTTCTGAGATCAGACAAAATCAACCTGTTAGGGCAGTATGGCTATAGATGTTTTATGATTTTTTAATATAAAACCTTTTATATATTGTTTTAGATATAACCCTTCATATTTTGTGGATTTGTGTGTTGTAATAAGTGAATTTTTTTTTCTCATGGTATTGAGTATTAAATTCAAAACCTCATGCATGTTCTACCACCTAGCTATTCCTCCAACCCAAGAGATACTTTCACTTAATATATTTTTATCCATTTTCTAGATATATAAAAATGAAATAGAATTTTGTTGATAATTTTGTTCGTATAATCATTCACTATATAAACCATTATTGCTGCTGCTGTTGATCTATAATCTAGGTTGACCTGCAATTTGCTATATACCCCAAGCTGAGCTCAAACCATGATCCTCTTGCCTCAACCCCCAAGTACTGAAATTTACAGCTGTGTACCACTGTGTCTACACTTTAGAAGTTGTACAAAAAGTTAGTAACGTTAGGAAGGAGTGAGTTCCTACAGGAACTTCCTATGCCTCACTGTGGAGCATTTTATAAAAGTAAGAAAGCAACATCAATGTATTCCTGTTAACTAGATATCCTACCTTTCCAAGAGTTTGTCAGTTTTCTTACTATTGTTCAGTTCAAAATACTACTTTGTATTTGGTTGTCATATATTCATAGTGTTCTCTGGTCTAAGCCAATTCTATTGGTCCCTTTTTCGCTCCCAGTGATTTTTATTTTTTGAAATTAAAATGTAATTAAATCATTCTCCCCTTCTCTTTCTCCTTCTAGCCCTTCCTGTGTTTCTTCTACCATTGCTTCTTCTCAAGTTTTGGCTTCCTTTTCCTTGTTATTGTTACCTATATAGATTGTATATGCATACATGTATGTATATGGACATGAATACAATTTGCTCAGTCTATTTAGTGTTATTTGTATATGTATAATGTCAGGGCTGAGTAATTGCTGCTGGATAACCAATTGGGGGCTCATCCCTGGGGAAGACTATATTCTTCAGGTCTTAGCAGTTAGTCTTAGTTATTTAGGGTGGGGTTCTTATGATTTCCCCCTTCTATGTTAACATGTTCATTGGTGTTGCATTTGTTCAGATTTTGTTTAGGCAGCCATGTTAATGAGACTTCATAGGCAAAGCCTCAATCTGAGTTCTAGGAGACACAGTCTCACAGCATATTTCCTGGTCCTTTGACTCTTAGAATCTTTCTGCCATGATGTTCTTTGAGCCCTAGGTGAACAAGTATTGTAGGTATATTTGTTGGGGCCAGGTACCCCATGATCAAGTGTTCTTTGACCAGTTGTAGTTTTCTGCAATGCTCTATCCATGTGTTGTAAGGGAAAGTTTCCTTGATGCGGCATGAGAGCTACACTTACCTGTGAGTATAAAGATAGGTATTTAGAATGCAGTTAGGAATTCTGCTGTTTTAGTAAACTGGGGGTAGAAGGTGTTTCTGTGAGATCCATGTCCATGGCCTCACTGGCTCCAGGAAGGTTGGTAGGTTTCTAGTATCAGGAATGCTTTCCTTTCTGTTGTAGTGGGTCTTAAGTCCAATTAGACAGCTATTGGTTACCACCAACAGATGAATGCCACTATTGCACTTTTAGAGCTATCTTGTTACGCTGTCGGTGCTGTGGTTCATAGGCATCACAGCTGGATAGGACTATTGATTGCTTTCCTCCCTTGGAAGCTTGCATAGCACCTTCTAGTCCTAAAGGAAGCTAGTCCTCAGGAAAGAGACTTTCGGGTCAGATCCAGCTCAGATCACACAGATCCTATGTCCAAAGCATTTTGTGTCTTCAACAATAGGGACTTAACTAACTTCAGAAGCAACCAAGGGCAATGGCAATAGCCTACATTGTTAGGGGAATCTCAGACAACTTTGATCTGTTGGTCTTTTTTTTTTTATGCCATTAAAGATTTTGAGTACTATAGAATGCTCCTCAATTTGGAGTTGTGTCTTGGGTAGGGTTTACTGCTATATACAGACACCATGATCAAGGCAACTCTTAGACAACATTTACCTGGGGGCTAGCTTACAGCTTCAGAGATTCAGTTAATTATCATCAATGTGGGATCATGGCAGCATCCAGGCAGGCTTGGTACAGGCAGAGCTGAGAGTTCTACATTTTCATCTGAGGGCTGCTATGAGACTACTGGCTTCCAGGCAGCTAGGATGAGGGTAACACACCCACAGTGACACACCAACTCCAACAGGGCCACAGCTTCTAATAATGCCACTCCCTGGGCCAAACATATACAAACCATCATAAGTTGTCTGAATTTTTTGTTGTAATTAGGCTGAGCTTCTTTTTAGAAAGAATGCAATAGAATTCAAATGTTCTTTTCATCATACATATCAAGGAGTACATGACATCACTGGTGATATGAACTATAATCTGTTGCTTACAGTAGTATTTGCTGTGTTTCTGCATGGGAAAGTTGCTGGGTTTTTTTTTTTACCTTTTAATATTTTGTTCTTTGGAGGAATCTAATCTACTCTCACAGAGAAGAGGGACGATTAAGCTCCAGCCCCTAAAAGAGGGTGTTATCTATGTATATGTCACTTGAAATTCTTCTGTAATGATTTATGTCTTGTCTTTTATTATTCTGTCACTTGTTTATATCTATATGAGCTTATGTATATTTGTTTTAATAATTTGAGTTATGAATCCAGTACTCTGTTCTTTGGTTTGATGCTCAAATTGTCTCACCTTTGCCTACTGACAACTCAGAATGGCTCCTGTGTCCCCTTGGCATGTTCTCATTCTTGTTGACCATTTACATTTATATGTATTTCTGTATGTCTGTGTGCGTATATACCATAGGTGTAGAGGTGTCCATGGAGGCCAGAATAGGATACTGGGTCCCCTAGAACTGGAATCACAGGCTGTTGTGAGCCACCTGATATGGTGCTAGGATCTGGATTTGAGTCCTTTGTAAAAGTGGTAAGCACTCTTAACTGCTGAACTATCTCTTCAGCCCCTCATTAATAGTTTTTAAAGGACTTCCTTGCTGCCTTAGTGAGGATTTCATTGCTTTGAAGAGACACCAATACCACAGGAACTCTTATAAAGGAAAACATTTAATTGGGGCTGGCTTACAGTTTTAGAAGTTTAGTCCATTATCCATCATGGCAGAAAGCATGGCAGCATGCTGGCAGACATGGTGCTGGAGGAGCTGAGAGTTCTACAGCTTGATCTGAAGGCAGCCAGGAGGAGATTGGACTCCTCACTGGACAGAGCCTGAACATCGGAGACCTCAAAGCCTGCCCCACAGTCCTTTTATCTCAAACTTAAGTTTGATAATTGGGGCTGATCAAGCACATGAATCCATGGGGGGTCATACCTATTCAAACAACCACATCCCAAGGAAGTCCTTGAATCAGCCATTTCTCCAAAAAGACCTGGTTTCCTCTAAGATGTCTTCTCTTTTGTATTTTCTACACTGACAACCTAGTCAACTATAAGTCAAGTTTTCTTCCTTTTGTAGTTTTTGTGTATTTATTATATTTTTCTTGTTTTAATGGGATGTCTAGGACATCTAGTTTGATTTTGAATAGAAAGGCTGCAGTGGTATTCCTCAATTGTGTGTTTTCAAGGAAACAACCTTAAGTTTTCTTTCTTTAGAACAGTATTTGTTATCTGCTTTCTACAGGTTTCCCCAAGTTAAGCAGATTTCAACCTATTTTTCTATACTAAGAGTTTTTATTGTTTTAAACCATGAAAGGATGTTTTTTTTAATCAAATTCCTTTTCCATTTGTTAGGATAATCATGTTTCGTCTCTAATAGCCTGATAATGCATCCCAATTATATTTATAGACTTTTCTCACGCCAGAGCAATTTTGCAGGGTTTGTTTGTTTGTGCTTTAAAATTTATCCATGGATGCTGGAAAGATGGCTCAGTGATTTCGAGCATAGTTGCTCTTCCAAGGAACTCAGGTTCAATTCCTAGCTCCCACATGGTGGCTCACAACCATCTGTAACTCCAGTTCCAATGCATCCAAGTCCTTCTTTTGGCCTCTCTACAGTGAGCAGACATGCACATGGTAGTAGACATGCAAAACACTTATGAATGTAAAATATAAATAAATAAATAAATAAATAAATAAATAAATAAATAAATAAATAAATAGACAGACAGACAGACAGACAGACAAATTAAAGATTTGTTCATGTATGTCTGTGCAGTATGCCATGTAATAGCAACAGAGGCCAAAAGAGGGTGCTGGATCCTCTGGTTTGGAGTTACAGATGGTTGATAGCTGTCATGGGAATGAAACCCAGGTCCTCTGCAAGAGCAGCAAGTGTTCTGAACAGCTAAGCCATCTCTTCAGCTCCCCTTTTCAATTTTTTTAAATGTGAAATTTGAAATGTGCTTCCACGGCATATAATTTATGTAACATTTTATGTTTGAAATGGGTATACACAAATTCTAGTCAAGACTTAGTAATAATGTGTCTATCAAATTATTAACAGTCACCACCAACAAAAAACTTTTGTTATATGAATTGGTGATAAGATACTTAAAACCAGTTCTTAAAATGTTCAAAGATGTTTTTAACAGCTAAAATAATACAAGTTTTTATTTTGTTTCACTGACAAATATATTGTTGGAATTTCTATGATGAGTAGATTTCAAACCCATTATCTCTTTTCTACTAGCTATTTCAAAATAATGATGAAGCTCTTATTTGCAGAATATCCACCATTATTAGAACCATCACCCTGCAGCTAGCTTGGACATCATTAAAAGGGCTCATCAGAAGTATCTGATATTCATGAAGACAGAGTTTCAGGGTTTCTGCCTGGAGCTACACCCTCCAGGAGCCCCTGCTTGGCTTCCCCTGCACCCAGTCCCATCCCAACCAGTTACAACTTGGGCTGTGCATGGTGTTTCTTGGAAACTGGAACACAGACTCCTCCGACTGCTCTCCAGGCCCTTTGTCCTCAATAAGCAGAAGACCACAGAAGCTGGCTACTGAAGAGGCTGTCCAGAGAGCAGAGCACCTCACTGGCCTTGCTTAGCACCTTTACTACAGAGCAGTCTCTGAGTGCTGACCACCTGCAGGGACTACAGAGATTTGTCAGGCTCCCACTTCACTAAGGGCCACTCTCTAGAGATCCCTCTGGAGGAGGCTCCACTCAAAAAATAAAACGTGGTCATCATAGAGTTTGCACTGCCTCGAGTCCTATCTGAGCACCTGTAGGGTTGCAGACATCAGTAGCTCATTACCCAGCTCTAATCCATATCCTAAGTAGAAAACTGTGTACTATTTTTTTCTCTCTCTCCTTCTGGTGAGAAGAGTTTTAATTATTGATTCAGTCCCATCAGTAGTTGTAGTACTATTAAGAATTTATTTTTCCTCTTGAGTAAATTTTGGTTATAGTTTCTTAGGTATTGGATCATTTTGTCTGTGTTTTCAAATTCACCTACATCAAGTTCCCATTTTGAAAGTCTCTGCTCTATCTAATCTGTAGCGATGTCTCCTTTTTCACTGCTAATACTGGTCATTTGTGCCTTCTCCCTTTTCTTCTTGATCAATCTCAGCAGAGGTTTGTCTATTTTATTAGTCTTTACAAAGAACCAACTTCTGGCTCTGCTGCTCCTCTCCATCGTGTCTTTGTTCTCTATTTCTTTAATTTCAGCTCTCATCTTTTTTGACCTCCTTCCTTCCACATTTTTTGGATTCATTCTGTTGCTCTTTTTCTGATTTCTTCAATTGTATGTTGAGCTCATTCATTTTCAGTCTTGCCTTTTTTTTTTTCCTGTTTGCTTGGTGTTACTTATCTATAGCTCAGATTCACCTCAAACTCACAATGATCTTTTCCCTTATCCTCCCAAGTACAGGGATTACAGGTATGAAGCACTGAACCTAGCTTTCAGCCTTTCTTGTTTTCTAATTCATATATTTGAAAGATATAAATTTCCCACTAATACTACTATCAAACATGATCATATACGGTAGTAATTTCATTGTTCAGTTCCAAGTGCTTCAGTATATCTATTATTATTACTTCTTTGACTCATGAATTATACAGAAGTATGTTTTTAAGTTCCCAAATGTTTGGGGGGTTTTAAGTTTGTTCTTTTATTGAAATCTATCCTACTATGTTCAGATGATGTGGTCTATGTAGTAACTCTGAAATTGATTGAGACTTGTTCTATTGCTTGGTACACAATTAATAATTATTAATGTTTCCTATGTGCTCTATAAGAATGTATGTCCTCTGCTTATTGAATATTGAAATCTGTGTGTCTATTAGCAACTACCTTATTCAAATTATATTTATCTAAACTGATTGCTTTTGTTATGATCTACCAAGAGTTTTTAAAGTTAACTCTGACAGTGGGGTTCTCCGTTTCCTTTTTTAACATAAATTAAGAATTGTTATATTTCTTGTAAAAGTGTAGTATCCTTCTCTATTCCTGATGATAGAGGAATTATGCCAGGTTATCTTGTATTAATGTAACAGCACAAGCTTTTCTTCTTGTTAGGGTTTGGGTGGTATATAATTTTCTATCTTTTTACTTTTAAGAATTTTTTACATCTTTGTGTTTTAATTATATTTTTTGAAAACAGCATATGGCTGGACTTTTTTTTTTTTAAGCTAATCTTGAGCTGGGCGTGGTGGTGCACGCTTTTAATCCTAGCACTTGGGAGGCCGAGGCAGGTGGATCTCTGCATTTGAGGCCATCCCAGTCAACATAGTGAGTTCCAGGCCAGCCAAAGCTATACAGTGAGACCCTGTCTCAGAAAAAAAAAGTTTATCTAATGACCTCTGCCTTTAAAACTTAGCAAGTTTTGTTTACATTCCCTTCAGGGTGTTTGCAATTGTTTCTACCATTACTTTCTTATTTTGATTTTCTACTACTTTTTGTATGCTTCCTTTTCTCCTTTTTCACCTGCTTTGTTGTTGTTGTTGTTTTGTTTTGTTTTGTTTTTTAGTTTTAAGGTTTTTTTTTTCTATTTTTCTACTCTTTGGTTATCCTTGATATTCTACCATGAACTTACAAAGTTCAAACAGTATTTTCAGTGTTTCTTGAAGAGTGCGGGAAGCTGAGAAACCTGATTTTAGTCATTCCTCTGCTAAGCACTTGATTTTGTTTTCAAGTATATGAATTTATTCCTTGTTTTTTGCTTGTTTGTTTTGTGATCTAAGAGTTATATATGGTCGGTATTGTTTATATAGACAGGCAGTATTTGTTCAGCTGCACATGCGTACATTCTTGCATCTCAGACTCCCCCCTTACAGCATTGTTCTCTTTCCTTATGAATATAGTGTTTGTCTACTGTTTTAGTTCAGCTCTCCCCAAATCTTTGCTGTGAGTTAAAGGCTTTATCTTCATCCTTAGGAGAGTTTGCTCAACCTTTAAAATACGTGTATATGCCTTGTTGCCTTTAAAAAGTACATCACCATTCGAATTGTGGTTTCTTTTCATTTGGTTAGTGAGTGGGGTGCACAGGGAATACTGTGTTTTCATTCTAATGTGTTTAGACTTGTTTCTTTTTTATTTTGCTTTTGAAATGTGTTTCATGGCTTAGTAGATGCGTGTTTTTTATATATAATTTCTGGAAAGTTCTCAACTATTAGAGTCTTTCTGGTTTTTTTCTCCTCAGAATCCAACTGCTCATATTTTGTGCCTCCTAATTCTGTTTTTCATAACTCATAACAGCTCTTCGATATTTTATGTCTCCTTGTACTTCATTTGGGGACATTTCATCAGGTATATGTTTTAGTTTATTCTCTTCTCTAGCTATGTTTAATCTGCCTTCTGCTTTTTCCATCAAGTTTATTTTGTGTTTTTCTTTATAAAAGGTTCATTTACTTTCTAGTCTTTCTGATCCCTAATTAAGTCATTTGTTGCTTGCTCAAATTGTGATTACATCTACTACTTCTTTAAGTATAATTTTTGTTAAATCAGAATTCACTTTTTTGTATGGTATTGTAAATATTGTTCACATCTGAACTACACAGCATACTGACTATATCATCTCTACTGTGCACCTTTTTGTTTTCCTAAAATCCAGTGTTCTAGGGTTTTTTTTTCTTTTCCTAGTGTTGTATCACTTGCTACTAATTCTCAGTAATTCTATAAGAGTTAAAAATTTTTCTTAGAAATTATTTGTGGAATCCAAATCAGATCATGCCCCTAATCTGCTCAAAATTCTCCCATGACCCCCAGTTCCCTCAGTACACAAGCCAGAATCATCTCCATGGACTAGATGTTCCTACACAGGCTAGATCCTTTACCTCCTTCATCTCGTGGTTATCAGCCTCACTCTTCTCTAGCTATCCTGGCCTTTTTCCTATTCCTCAAGCATGCTAGGGACCTTCCACCTGCAGGACCTCTGTATTTGCTGTTTTCACTACCTAAGACATCTTTCTTCCCAAATAATTGGATGACTTAACTAAGTCTTTTCTATTATGTTTTCCCTAGAGAAGTATTTCCTAAGCAACATATAAAACACCCCTGTTCATCTCCATGTTGTGTCATATCCTATTTTATGTTATGTCTTCTACAAAGCACTGATCACTATTTGATATATCTTTATTTATTGTGGTTAGTGTTTGTTTCTACCAAATAACCTGTAAGCTCCTCAAAACAGAGATTTCTGTGTTGTTTACTGCTGTAACTCCAGTGTCAAGAACAGTGTGTAATAATATTCAGTGAAAACTCAATAAAATATTTGTGGAATAAAGTGAATGACTGTGTGACTTCATTTTTTAATATGAAAAACACAGAAATACTCAGCAAATTAGGGTCAGTATAAAGGTCTTTGTTGGCATGCTATGAAGCATAAATGCCATTATTCATGAGGGTACTGGGTAGAAAGACACATTGAGAACAAGCCCTAAGTTTTCTGGAATAGCAAGTTCACAATTGGTGGTATCATGCAAAGCCCTGTGTTCTTTGTGGCTGAATCTACACTATCTGCTTCTGAAAACAGGACTGCCTCCTTTTTAAAGAGCTCCCAAACTTATGTTGTCATGCCCTCCTGTAACTTTGTATGAACAAAGAAAGCACTGGCTCTCTTGCCTTATGAAGAACTGTTTCTTGGTTCTCAGTTCAAGCAGATCATTCCATTAGACTTTATCTGTGGTCCTTGAGAGGAGAGGATAGTGTGCAATGTCTGATCAATAGCCAGTACCATTCTACATGTAAACACCACAGAAGGCAGATTGAAAGATTGCCCCTCTCCTATTGTCAAGGTAGCAACAGGCTTTTGACATTTTAGTCCTGACTTTTCCCCTGACCCACATGGGTACTAGGCTGGCTCCAGTGTTTCTGCATGTGCATGGCTCTGGACTGTTATCTAATAACTACCAACCTTTATCCCTTCATCCTACCCCTTCACACACAGACATACTTTTGTCATCAGTAATTTTATCAAAATGCTAATATACACAGCTGTGTGGCATATCATTATAAACCATGCTTTCTGAGCCAATATCAGTTCAGTAACCATTAGCATACTGAGTTGAATCATCTAATTAGAGGAATAGTTGTATAAAATTTGACTGACCACCTACTACATTTTAGACATCCTGCTCTGCACTGACAACACCAAGATGGATAAGATGTAATTAAGATATAACACCCTACTTTCAGGTACTGTAACAGTAAAGCAAGAATCCCTACAGAATTCTTAGCTCTGCTTAAGAGACCAAGGAGGTTCCTTGGAAGAGATGGGATATTTAAATGATGAAATCCTATTCTGGTTGATAAATTTTAGTTGATAGTTCTTGTTCTAGCTGATAAATAAGGGGGTAAGGGGAGTAATTCAGGCAAAGGGCACATTATGTGCAACGATACATAGCTGGAAAAGTAGGCCGACCTGTCTCACTCTGCTAACCCTTTACCATTCTTTCTGTGAGACCATGCTAGTACACTTTGATACATATGAAAATTCAGATATGAGGAGTTGTGGTCTCCTCTGAAATGCTAATCTGGTAGCTATTAAAAGTTATTGACAATAGCCGGGCGTGGTGGTGCACGCCTTTAATCCCAGCACTCGGGAGGCAGAGGCAGGCGGATTTCTGAGTTTGAGGCCAGCCTGGTCTACAGAGTGAGTTCCAGGACAGCCAGGGCTATACAGAGAAACCCTGTCTCGAAAAACCAAAAAAAAAAAAAGTTATTGACAAGTTTGCCTGACATGACTGTCCACAAGTTTGTCTATATCATCCTCTAATATCTTTCTATTCCCAAGACCTAAAGGTGGCTCACAACTGTTCGTAACTCCAATTCCAGGGGACCTGGCACTATCACACAGAAATACATGCAGGTAAAACACCAGTGCACATAAAAGTAAATAAATCATTAAACTTTTAAAGTCAGACTTTAAACAAACAAACAAGAAACTCAAGGGGCTATGGACCCTAAGAGTTGAGGAAGAGATGGAAGAGCCAACTCTATTTCCTGAAAGTTTTTTCCGTTCCTTGGCTGGTGTTGGAAGTCAAGAAAGATTCCTTTCCACATGTGTGCCTAGAAGAGACTGTAACCACCAAGATCGTCACAGTCCAAGGGTGGGTCTAAAGGACACTTTTCACAAAGCTCCAAGGTCTTAAACAAAAATAGTAGGGTGCCTAGTTGGGAAACTCCAGGTCAATGAAAGGCCATATCAGAAAAAAATAGGTGGGTGGCATCTGAGGAAGAACACCTGAGGTTCTCTGGCCAATAACATGTATTGCACACTCACACACACACTGTGGACCAGTTGCATGGATGATCTGCAAATGCTATACAATTTTATGTAAAGGACTTGAGCACCCATCCTTTTACTATCCAGAGGTGGTCATGGTGTCAGCCCCTCAAAGGTACCAAGGGATGACTGTATTCCCTTGGCCTAGTTATCCACTTCCCTGGAGCATTCATCCTTTAGTATTTTTTATATTATTTTTATTTGTGATACGTGTGTTTGCGCACGTTAGCACGCATGCATGTATACACACATATACATAAGAGTACATGTGAAGGTCAGAGGATAACTTTCAGGAATTAGTTCTCTCCTATGGTTTCTGGGCATTGAGCACAGGTCATCAGACTTGTGTGGCAAGAACTTTTACCAGCTAAGCCATCTCACCAGCCCTATTATTTATTATTTGCTTTGTGCTTCTGGGGACCAACCTGAGAAGCCTATATATGCTAGGCAAGCAAGCACTATAATACTGAGCCACCTTTCTAGCCTTTAGTATTCTCAAGAGGAGGCAGACCAGCCTGATGTCTTAATCTGAAGCCAGAATTCCCAAGACATTCTATAGTCTTGACCATATATGGCTGCAGTTGTCCCCCACTGCTCCCTCCAGTTCTGCAGCTGCATAGAACAGGTTTAGACTGGCCCCACAGTACTCGCTGGTAGCAATGTCTTAAGGATGAGAGCTGATTGTGCTATAAACAGAAAACCAGAGCAGCCCGTTCCTCAGCAACCACAGTTACCAGAGAACCAGTTTGTGTTCCACACACCAATCCTGCTGGTGCCCCAGCTTGGCTCAGCCATGGATGGATTTCCCTGGACTCACTCAGCACCTTATGCTCTGAATTTCCCTAAAAGTAGCTCATGTACATTTTTAGGGAGAGATTTGTTATCCGTCCTTGCCTGGAATTCCTCATACCTTCCATAACCAATTAGGTGTGTGCATGTTACCTATGTTTTCAAAATGAAACAAAATATTATTTAGGAGTATTCCAATTTGGTAAATAAACTTTGATGAAAAATTCCTGCTCCTCGGAGAGGGATTGCAACACCATAGGAAGAATGACATTGGCTGGCCGGACCACCCACTAGGGTGGCCTTGTCTGACATCAATGGGAGAGGAGGCCCTTGGTCCTGTGGAAGCCTGTTGCCCCAGCATAGAGGGATGCTAGGGCAGTGAGAGGGGAGTGGGTGGGTGGGTGAGTGAGTGGGTGGGTGGGTGGAGGAGCACCCTCTTAGAGACAAAGGGGAGGGGGGAGGGGACATGTTGGGGAGTTGTGGAGGGGCAACCAGGAACTGGGAAATCATTTGTGATGTAAACATATGGAATGATTAATAAAAAATAGTTATTTAGGTTAGAATACAAAAAAAAAATTTTTAAGGGTTCCACCATGTGTGTTGGGGGAACTCCTACTCTTAACTGCTAAGCCATCTCCCCAGCCCCACACACTTTTTAAAAAAAATAATTAAAATATTTAATTATGGGCTGGTGAGATGGCTCAGCGGGTAAGAGCACCCGACTGCTCTTCTGAAGGTGATAAGTTCAAATCCCAGCAACCACATGGTGGCTCACAACCATCCGTAACGAGATCTGGCTCCCTCTTCTGGAGTGTCTGAGGACAGCTACAGTGTACTTACATATAATAAAATAAAATAAATCTTTAAAAAAAATATTTAATTATTGTAATTGTTTATTTCATCTGTGTGTGTGTGTGTGTGTGTGTATGTGTGTGTGTGTGTGTGTGTGTGTGTGTGTGCACATGGGTGGAGCTCAGAAGAAAACTTGCAGGAATTGATTCTCTCCTTCCACAATGTGAGTCCCAGGCAGTGGTAGCACATACGCTTAATCCTAGCACTAAGGAGGCAGAGGTAGGGAGAATCTCTAAATTGAGACCAGCCTGGTCTACAGAACAAGTTTCAGGACAGCCAGAGCTACACAGAGAAACACTGAAAGAGAATATAAAGCTAAGTCCATTTTTAGTTCTAACTCTTCTGCGAATGTTGATGGTGGATAACTGCATAAAATATATTGAATGATGAAAGTATAAAATCCACTGTGGGGTACCACAGCTTCCACTACCGATGGCTACTCTACCTGTCTATAATTTCACTGAGTTGTGTAGTCTTTGGGTCTAGTTATTTTCAGTGTGTAATGGTTTGTTATTACTTACAATTTTTAAATAATAAAATTAGAAATAAAAAATTTTAAAGATTCTCTGCATATCCACATATACCATCAGTGAAATGTGAATTAAGATAATATGGCTAGCCGGGCGTGGTGGCGCACGCCTTTAATCCCAACACTCCGGAGGCAGAGGCAGGTGGATCTCTGAGTTCGAGGCCAGCCTGGTCTACAGAGTGAGTTCCAGGACATCCAGAGCTACACAGAGAAACCCTGTCTCGAAAAACTAAAAAAAAAAAAAAAAAAAAAAAAAAAGATAATATGGCTAGAGAGATGGCTCAGCAGCTAAGAGCACTGACTGCTCTACCATAGATCCCAAGTTCAATCCCAAGCAACCCTCACAACCAAACCAGTGTGTCTTCTGGTGTGTCTGANTAATCTTGAGCTCAGAGAACTCTCTGTCTTAATCTTCTGGAATCCATAGCCGGTATGCTATCAAGACCTCCATACCAAGATCCAGATCAGAGACTTCTATATCCAAGCCTCCAGGTTAGGGTCACTGGTGAGCCTTCCAATTCTGGATTGTAGCTCATTCCAAATATAGTCAAGTTGACAACCAGGGATAGCCACTACAGGCTCCATAACTCCTTACCCTGCTTCTGTGAATATCCCTAATTAAACTCACTGGTTCACCAAGAAAAAAAAAATTAATGACATACAATTTTTTTTTGGGGGGGGGGGGGGTTCGAGACAGGGTTTCTCTGTATACCCCTGGCTGTCCTGGAACTCACTTTGTAAACCAGGCTGGCTTCAAACTGAGAAATCTACTGCCTCCTACATACTATTATAATACCTATTAAGATGATTGCAGCCGGGCGTGGTGGCGCATGCCTTTAATCCCAGCACTGTACTTAGGAGGCAGAGGCAGGCAGATTTCTGAGGCCAGCCGGGTCTACAAAGTGAGTTCCAGGACAGCCAGGGCTATACAGAGAAACCCTGTCTCGAAAAACAAAAACAAACAAACAAACAAAAAAAGATGATTGCAAGCCCAACTGCCTATGCCTAACGCTTAAAGATGTGGCACAACCAGAACATATGTTATCTATTGCTGGTAGGAATGGAAAATAGAAAAGTACCCTCCAAAGAAACATCCTCTTAGCCGGGCGTGGTGGCGCACGCCTTTAATCCCAGCACTCGGGAGGCAGAGGCAGGTGGATTTCTGAGTTCGAGGCCAGCCTGGTCTACAGAGTGAGTTCCAGGACAGCCAGGGCTACACAGAGAAACCCTGTCTCGAAAAAAAACCAAAGAAAGAAAGAAAGAAAGAAAGAACGAAAGAAAGAACGAACAAAAGAAAGAAAGAAAGAAAGAGAAAGAAAGGAAGGAAGGAAGGAAAAAGAAAAGAAACTACATACTAAGTTCTATTTTAGTTTTTAATTTTTTCTATTTTTATGTACCGAATTCCAAATAACAATGTTCTGGAAACGAACTATGACAACACTAAAAGGGTAATTAGGTAAAAGGATTGGCCAAGGATTGGGGAGAATGAATGAGTTGTTGGAACACAGGATCTTAGGGGCAAGAGAATCACACTGTATGGTACTATAATGATGATTAATTAAGTTTAACAAAACCCATTCATTGAATGAAAAACATCAAGGTCAAAGTTTTTGGGAAAACTGAAACAAGGTTTCTCTGTGTAGCTCTAATTGTCTAATTGTCCTGGAACTCACTCTGTAGACCAGGCTGGCCTCCAACTTAGAGATCTGCTGCCTCTGCCTCCTGAGTGCTGGGATTAAAGGTGTGTATCACCACTGCCTGGTAAGAGCAAACTCTTAATGCAAACTGTGGACTTGGTTTATAGGTCACTATAGATAAATGGGTTTTAAGAAAATGTACCAGTGTACTATTGTAAGATGTAGATGGTGGGAAAGATTGTACCTCTGTGGCAACAGGAAATATATAAAAACTCTGTACTTTGTAAAGTTTACACTCAATTTGCTATCTATGAGCCCAACACTGCTTTATTTATTTAGTCATCTATTTGTTTTCTTTTTTTTTTTAAGATTTAGTTATTTATTTTATGTATGTGAGTACACTGTAGCTGTCTTCAGACACACCAGAAGAGGGCATTGGATCCCAATACCGATGGTTGTGAGCCACCATGTGGTTGTTGGGAATTGAACTCAGAACCTCTGGAAGAACAGTCAGTGCTCTTAACCGCTAAGCCATCTCTCCAGTCCCTTGTTTTAAATTTTTTGAGTAAGGTTCATTTTTTGTTGTTGTTTTGTTTTTGTTTGTTTGTTTTTTGTTTGTTTGTTTTTTGAGACAGGGTTTCTCTGTATAGCCCTGGTGATGTTCTGTGCCGCAGACTAACACCTTTTTGGGGTCTCCTATCTGCGTGGAACTGGTCTCTAGTTGCAGATGGGCAAGGAGTCGGTGAATGACAAACAAAAATGACACAAGAGAGCGTGTAGAATTTGAGTGTAATTTGTCAAGTTGAGCATCAAACTTTTTATACAGAAGAGCAACAAGAAACCAAGAGAGATACATCCGCCGAGTTACAGTGACACAATACAAAAGGAATGTATACATCAAAAGATGGCGGGGGAGGGGGACCAGGCTGCTGCTGGTTACCACTAAGAAGGGAGCCAGGTGTAATGCTTGTCTATTGTTAAGCCCACCACCAGGGGTTCTTAGTAAATGCCTGATTGTGCAGTTTCTTTGAGCCTAGTGAAGAAACCTGTCTCAGGGGAATTCCCTCTTTCATGGTAAACCCACCTATTCGCTAGCCCATTGTGTATTCCCTTGTTTTGGGTGGCTAAAGTCCTAATTACTCTGCAGACTAGCCCAGAGCTATTCTAGCTCAGTTCTTTGTAATGCCTAATTAGTTTCACCTTCTCTACTAGAAGTAAATTTGAATGTTACTGAATAGGTAACATTCTTACTGAATTCCAAGCTCCTTGGCTTCTAGGATTTTCTAGGACGTTGGAACACTGATGGAGGCTGACCTATGTTAAAATTCAATCTTTAAAGGCACTTATAATAAAACAATACTGAAAGAAAGCATACACCATACTAATGTGGGGATAGGGTTTGAGTATACGGGTTATGAGAATGCCAAGGTCCCAGGAGGCAGTTTCCTTGAAACTCTTTGCCTTGTGAGTGATTCCAGGATACTTGGCCTGTCAAGCAGACTTCACTGGAGTGTGAGTAGCATTCCTGTGAACTGACTGCCTCTGTACCTAGAAGCAGGGGCTGCTTCGGGGCTGGGAGGACTGGGCAGAGCCATCCCATCCTTCAGCCTCCTACCCTGTCTCTCTCCTTCCCTTTGGTTGCTCCCCCTACCCTGTTTGGACTTAGTGCCTGCCTGGCAGCCGATGGGGCTGGAGAAGCCCACCCCCTTGACTTTGGGCCCCCTCCTTTGGCGGCAGTACTATGATTCCCAATGGGGAAGAACAGGCGTGAGGCAGAAGAGAAATAAGAAGAAACCTTGCTAGGGAGCCCCTCTCCTGAGCCTGGGCTCTCCTATGAAGGGCATTTTGGAGAAGCGGGTACCTCTGAGGCAGCAGCTGGTCTGGGGTGCCCATGCCTGCCTTCCAGGGACTAGATGGCACCCAGCCTATTCACCCAGCCTGAATTCCCCCACAAGCAGGGCATCTAATCCCATTTTGGTACTAACAGCTCTTCCTTGGTGATATGAGGGTCGGGTGGCCAGAAGAAGAGTCTGGGTTCAGGGTGGTGAGCACTCCTACCCCAAGACCTCCCACTTTGTGCCATTAGTAAACATTGTGCTTTGTAAAAAATAAATAAATAAATATAACAAAAAATAAAGTTCACTCCTAAGTATTTTTTTTTTTCCGAGACAGGGTTTCTCTGTGTAGCCCTGGCTGTCCTGGAACTCACTTTGTAGACCAGGCTGGCCTCGAACTCAGAAATCCGCCTGCCTCTGCCTCCCGAGTGCTGGGATTAAAGGCATGCGCCACCACGCCCGGCAAGTATTTCATTTTTAAAGTAAATGGAATTTCTTTAAATTTCATTTTCATTAATGTATAAAAACTGATTTGTAGGTATTGCTCTTGTATTCTGCAACTTTTTGGTATCAGCATTACATCTGAAAAGTATTTTCTGTATGAACTGAGATGCTCATGTTTTTTCCTTTTGTTCTATTAATGTCATCTCCTTATGGTGAATCACCATTGCATTCCTAGAGTGACTCCTACTTGTCATGGTTGTATAACACTTTAAATTTGCAGCTGGATTTGGCTAAAGATTTTGTTTATATTCATTAAAAGTGTTCTATAATCATCTTTTATTGTGAAACCTTTGTTTTTGATACCATTTCAATTTGGATAGACATTACCAACCATATAGTACACATAATACTAAATATACTTTATTAGTTGAAGCAGCTATTGCTTTTTATTTTATTTATTTATTTATTTTGAGACAGGGTCTCACTATGTAGCTTGCTATCCTGGAACTCACTACATAGATAAGGCTGGCCTTGAACTCCAAGATTCACCTGCCTCTACTTCTGGAAAGGTGTGTGCCACAACACCTCATGCTGTTTCAAAAAGCTGTTTTATTGGCTATCCAAAACTTGGGCTCAACAATAGTTTGTTACCTGAGTCATTTTATTGGTCCAGGAGATTTTTCCAAGTTGCTGGATACATTATTTAAATATATACAATATACATGGCATAAAAGAAGAGAAGGTCCCTACAAGGGCCCGAAGAGTCATTTTTCCTTTAGGGGTATTGCCATTTGTAGGTTGCCCAGATTCCAGTAGTTGGCCCCATACTCATGCACATCCAGGCAGCACTAATTATAGTCAATCAGTTGTTTTAAAAGAGGGTCAGTTCGAGGCCAGCCTGGTCTACAGAGTGAGTTCCAGGACAGCCAGGGCTACACAGAGAAACCCTGTCTTGAAAAAAACAAAACAAAACAAAAACCAAAAAGAGGGTCAGAGAGAGCTCAGTGGCCATGAGCACTTACTGCTCTTGCAGAGGACCTGGATTCCACTCTCTCTTCTGTGATGTTCCCTGTGGTGATTTGAATGAAAAGGTACCCCATAGGCTCTGGTATGTGAACACTTGCTTCCCACNTCAGACACACCAGAAGACACACTGGTTTGGTTGTGAGGGTTGCTTGGGATTGAACTTGGGATCTATGGTAGAGCAGTCAGTGCTCTTAGCTGCTGAGCCATCTCTCTAGCCATATTATCTTTTTTTTTTTTTTTTTTTTTTTTTTTAGTTTTTCGAGACAGGGTTTCTCTGTGTAGCTCTGGATGTCCTGGAACTCACTTTGTAGACCAGGCTGGCCTCGAACTCAGAAATCTGCCTGCCTCTGCCTGAGTGCTGGGATTAAAGGCATGCACCACCACGCCCAGCAATTCTGATTGTTAAATCTCTGCTGGCCCAGACTATCATTACGGTCCACCAGTTAGAGTGGAATTAGAGTATACATGAAGTTTTTGTCCTGAGTCATTTTATTGGTCCAGGAGATTTTTCCAGTTTCTGGATACATCATGTAAATATACACAATATACATGACATAAAGAGAAGGGCCCTGGTAGGGGAGGAAGACTCATTTCTCCTCTGGGAATCAACAAAAAATAAAGAGATACAACATTTTAAAAATTATTTTTATTACATCTATTTTATGTGTGCACACACACAAATGGAGATCAGGACAACTTGCATGAGTTGATTCTCTTACCACGATTCTCTTACCACGTGGATCCCTGGGATTGAATTCAGACCACCAGGCTCGTGTAGCAAGTGCTTTTACCCACTGGGCCATCTCACTGGCCCAAGATACAACGTATTTATAAGACAAAACAAACAAAAATGGAGGGCAAGACTGCAAGTAGCAAGATCTCAGAAGCAAAGAAAAATAAAAAATAGAAAAGTGGACTTTTTCATTTTCTCAAATGAACATCTGAGCACATGACATCAAATAGTAATTTGCTACTGTTCCATCAGGTCCGCTAAATAATGTGCAGGTCTGGAAATTCACACTTGCTACATTGTCACCATCTGAGACCCCATGGGGAGGTTCCTTGAGACCAGACAACTAAGGGATACAATATTCACACCTAGCTTACAGATGTTCTGCAGGACATGCTGGCGTCTGCTACAAGTGGCTAGTTTCAGAGTTATAGCTCCACTTTGGGTTGATTACTATTACAGAAACAGTCAAAAGCATAGACAGCTTGCTGGTTCATGTCTGCATACAGTCAAGGGTTTGGAAATAACAAGACTGAAATGTTGAAGAGACATTTGAGGAAAAGGCCTATGCAAGTGGCTGTCCATTTTGGAATGAGCACAGTGAGAATTTTCATGACCCATGTAAACAAGCACCAGTATAGAAAATCTCAAAAGAGATATTCCATTCTATGGGTGTGGCCAATCTCTATCCGGTCACCTTTATCTTTACCAGTAGGCTTCTGAACAAAGTGGCCATGATAGCAGGCTTGGGCTCTAAGTCAGGGTTGCCCTGAAGGCCAATCTTATTGTAGTTTACTGCTGAATACTCAACATGCCAAAAAAGAAGTCCTTTGCTTTGATGGTAATTGATTACACATGCACTGCAAGAAGTCAGTCCTGGTCCTCCAAAATTCTGGCAGGAAACAGAAAAAAAATCTTGGTTGCAAGCATATACCTCTCATGAAAAAGCACAGGTGACAGCAAGAGCCCAGAAAGCAGAGACAGGGGTATGAAAAACCATCCTCAGTTTTGGAATCAATTCAAGGAACTTCATTTGCCCAGCTAGATTTAACTTTAACGGACCAGTTTGGAAACAGCTCCTATTTTCAACTGCTACAGGCACACACATATCCTTTGCCCTTTTTGAACTGGAATGTCTGTATATGCCTTCCCACCATTGTATATTAGGAAGTGGTAGGGATGAATAATGCGTATTTTTAAATTTCACAGTTCCATCCATAGAGAAAAACAGTACTTGAGCCTTATGTAGGGATTGTGCCCAAGGCAACTCATTGGGCACAAATATGAATTTATTGCTTGGGCACAATCCCTACTTAGCACCTTTGAGGTTATGCAGTAATGGGATGTAAGTTAAGAGAACTTAAGTAGATATATTTTGTACACAGAAGGGACATTAATGATTAAGTATCAGAGAGTAAACTATAATAGTTCATCTCCAAGATGACCCCCCCCCAATGAACCCCATCCTCTCTTTTTTCGAGACAGGGTTCTCTGTATAGCCCTGGCTGTCCTGGAACTCACGTTGTAGACCAGGCTGGCCTCGAACTCAGAAATCCGCCTGCCTCTGCCTCCCGAGTGCTGGGATTAAAGGCGTGCGCCACCATGCCCAGCGAACCCCATCCTCTTAATTCCTTCCTTCTGAATATGATCTAGACCTTCCCCTTTTTCCCCTTAATGGCTTCTAATTAATATTGTCAGTTGCAAAAACAATGGAATGTTATTTCTGAGATAGTTATTTCTGTTTCTTGCCCATCTTGATCTCATGAAGTAATCAGCCATATTGTGAGCTGCCCTGTGAAAAGATCCACCCACATTCAAGAAACTGATTGAACCTGTAAGAAACTGAGTCCTGCAAATAGACAACTACAGAACTTCTAAGTACATCCTAACCCAATATGCCAGAAGATGACAGCTGTGCTGGCTGACATCTTGAATTGATGCCTGTGAATGACTTTGAAATCAGCTAAATGTTGCTTTATGGAAGTTTTGATTTTTATTTGAGACAGGGTCCCACGCTACAACTCAGGCTAGTTTCAAATTTGCAATCTTACCTGCTCTTACTTCTATAGGTTTGAGGTATGTGCCAGCCATGTTACTATCTTACAGTAATACATATTGAACACAGACAGGCATGGGAATGATGCCACAGAACAATAGCAATACGAGCTTCTATCTACCTAGCTGACATTGCTGATGTCCCTCCCAGTTTACTAACAGTAAAGTTCCATTATGAACAATAGCCTGGTGGCACACCAATTACTTAGACCCCCCTCTGATATAAATAGGCCTTTATTGAGTATTTTTGCATTGAAAATGGTTATCACAACCTTGTCAAGTTTTGGCTAGGTCCAATGTATTACCCTAGGGGCCTATTCCTTATATGCTTACTCAGAACTTGCCAAGTATCTTACATGGAGTGTGACACCCAGGATTTAAGCACCCCCTAATTTTAGGTCTTCTGGGACACATGGTTAATGTTTCTTTCAGGGCTCTGGTGATCTTGGTCCCAATTGACTTCCAGAGTGTCATCCTGGATCAGCAGACTTCATACAGTGCATAAGGAACAGAATTCACATGCAGTGTAGGGTTGGAAATGCTGCTTCATCTGCCCCTTTCTGAACTGACCATACAATATTGCCACCCTCCCAACCCCCAGCCTTGAAGTAGCAGAGGACTCAGTCCTGGTTCTTGTTTTTCTCCTCCAGGAACTCTCAGAATAGGTACTTTCACGTAGGTGGGGAAAAAAAACTCATTAAACCTAGTGTTCTGGACATGATTTAAGGCACAGTGGAGACACTGAAAAGCTAGACAGGAAGAAATGCACAGTTGGGCCAAGAGAGTAATTTAGATGCTGGATGTGCTGGCATATCTTTATTTAATCCAAGCACTCAGGAGGCAGAGGCAGGCCTCCTGTGAATTTGAGGCCAGCCTGGTCTACATAGTGAGTTCCAGGACTCTCAGTAACAGAGGAGAAGGGTGAACAGGGGAGGAGGGAGAGAGATTTGTCCTTAATAGAAGCAGTATCTCTTTCCACCCCTGCATACTCAGGTGCTATCCTGACAGGAGTGAACTGTCTGGTAGGATGTAGCAGCAAGATGGTATCTGTAAACTAAATGACTCTGAGGTAAAACTTGCCCACTCACTTGGTGCTCTCCTGGAGGAGGGAAAACCCAATTGAGAAAATGCCCCCTTCAGAATGGCCTTTGGGCAAGCCCAGGGTACATTTCTTTATTGACGTCTGATATTGCAGGACCTAGCTCACTGTGGGTGTGCCATCCCTGGGCTGCTGGTCCTGGGTGCAATATGTAGGCTGAGCAAGTCATGATGAGCAAGCCAGTAAGCAGCACTCCTCCATGGCCTCCGCATCAGCTCCTGCCTCTAGGCTCCTGCCTCCTTCCCTGGATGGACTACAAGGTGTAAGATGAAATAAACCCTTTCTTCCCCAAGTTGTTTTTGGTCGTGGTGTTTTATCACAGCAACAGAAACCTAATTAAGACAGTTTTGAATCAATAATGGCTACAAGTACACTGTGAAAGGAACAGAAAGTGTATAAGGGATATGTCAGGGAAATGCTAAGCTGAGAAAGGCTGCCTGAAAATTGGTAAGGGACAGGCCCATACCACAAAGGACCCCTACCTTGGCCTGAGAAGTTCACTAGCCTAGGAGATGTTATAGGTTGTAGGCACCATCTTTACCTTTCCTTTGGCCCCTTCTTCCTGTGCCTAGCTTCCTGGACTAGAGTGGTAGTATAATATCAAGATCAAGCTCCTTTGGGTGTCTCTTCTGCTACCTCCAACTCTCACTGGAAACCAATGGCTGGGCAAAGGCAAGACCCTTGATTGAAACTTAGTATAAAAATGGACCGAGGGCAGGGGTATTAACTGTTTACTGGTGTTCACCTTTCAACATAGACTAAAAGACTCATAAGGCAGGAAGGTCTAAGCCATGCTCCCACCCCTGAAAGCCACCCAAAGAGGGTGAGTGAGATATATCACTAGATTTCTAGCAACTGGAAGTGCTGGGAAAGGGGAGAAATGGAGCAAAATAATCCTTCTGAACATATAAATGAGGAAGGGCAAAGTAAGAGTGCTGGTGTGCTGAGTTCCTGAGCTAGGGATCAAGACTTGACTTTAGCCTGTAACAGCTCATACAACCTTGAAAAGAGGAAAAACCTTAGAGAAGCCAGGGATGCCTGGAAGTTACCTAGTGAAACAGGGCCTCCAAGCTTTTGCTTCCCCCTATATCTCCTAGGTAAACTCTGGACAGAGAACTCTCAGAACCATAAGAATGGTCTTAGTCTTTAGAGGGTTATGGTTCCTTCATGAATATGATGCAATCTGGTGGGTCTTAATCTGAGAAAAATGCATATAGATACCCACAAAAACATATATAAATGTATTTCAGAGGTCAGTCCCTGATCAAGCATAGTCCCTTCTTTCAGGCTCAGAAGGGTGAAAATACAACTACTGTAGGACTATTAATAGGCTTGAAGCTACTATGCCAAGTCAAAGAAGCCAGACACAAAAGGATCACATATTGTATAATTTCATTTATATAAAATGTCCAGAAGAGACAAATGGGAGTAAGGAGGGAATATCTAAGCAATGTGGGGTTTTTTTCTGAGGGTTGTAAAAACATTCTAAAATTTTTTGCAGTGATGACTCATTCAATGACTGAAATATACTAAAAGTCACTGAATTGTATACTTTAAGTGGATGAACTGTATGCTATGCAAATTTCATCTCAATAGAGCAGTTTAACAGTGACACAGAAATTACAAATTAACCACACATTCATTAGGGGCAGAAAGAACTAATGGAGAAACACCAAGGATGGCCTGACTCACCAAATTACATATTTAAAACAGCTCAACTTTATAGCATGGAAACTCTACCTCAATAAAGCCATGAAGAAAAAGTCCCCCAAAGAATAGAAAATAAAGAGCACAAAGCTGTTGTGCAAATTATCAAAGGGGGCCAGTGGCCACCAGTCTGAAACGGCTTGGGGGAAGACCAGGAAGGATATCTTTTCCAAGGTTAGAGAGAAGTTGGTAAGATTCAAATTCAGAGCCCTGCTTCCCTGGCCCTGGCACTAGCACTAACTGGCACTGCAGCTGCTCCATTAACAGGCGAGGAAGGTTCTGCTCTCTTTTCGAGGAGAAATGCACTTCAGAAACATGTTTCCAAAAAAAACAAACAAACAAAAAAAAACAACAAAAAAAAACATTCCTAAGGGTTTTATTTCTAATGAGGAAAATAATAAAATAAAATTAAAATAGGCTTTAGTTGAAACAAAGTTTCTTGTTTTGCTTTTTTTTTCTCCTTTTGAACAAATTAATTACACACCAACAATCTTCTTTATTACAGCATGAACCCAGGAGGAGGAAAGGAGATAAGGGAGGATGGGCAGGAAGGGTTGAGGTGGGTGTGTGGACAAGCACCAAAAGCCTTCAGACCATAGGCAGCCCTGCTCAACCCCAACAAAATTCATTTAAAATAAAAAGGTGAGGACAGCTATGTGAAGTTTCCTCCTCCTGGGTAGAACAATAAGGGGAAGGGAAAAAATGAATGGGAGAGGAAAGAAGTAAAATTGGAGGGGGGAGGCAAAAGTGTGAAGTGGGAAGGGAAGGTTAGTGTAGCATGGCCTGACCCAGGGTCAGAACTGGGGATAAGGGAGAGGTCCCCCAGTTTGCATGTGCCCTGGATTTGTCTCTGGAATGGTGCTGGCCCAGCCCCAGTAGATCCCCTGCCCACCTGTCTATCTGCCTCTGGTGTCTGGGAATGCTGGTTAGAGGTTACCAGGGACGCAGGACTCCAGGGGCCGGCCCCCAGGAGCTGAGGTCTGAACAATACCTTGGAGTCAGAATACAAAAGTCACGATCTTGGGGATGGTGGTGAGGGGGAAGTCTCTCCACCTACCCGCCCACCTCCAAGAAGCAGGCTTGATGGTCAGAAAGGATCCTTGAGGCCAAGGAAGGATCTTTGTTGGGGTCTGTGCTAGGCTCAGCCACTGTCACAATTGTTGCAGAGATGGCTGCTGTGGGCAGGACATCAACAGCCGGGAAGTCAGAGTAGAGAAAGGGGCTGAGGTGTCGGAACCAGCCTCTAACACTGGTTCTAAGCCATCCTGGTCCTCCTGGGTGCTGGGGCTGCCACTGTTGGGGAAGGGTACAGGAGGGACCTCACCCCCAGTCTCCTCCTCCAGCTCCTCTTCCTCCTGGACTTCCTCAACTTCTGGTCCTGAGCTCCGCCGTACCCTCTTTGGCTCTAGCTCCTCTCTTGCCGGGTCTTCCGGCTCCCCACCCCGATCCACCTTCCTCCGCCGTCTCCTCTCTAGGGCTCGGCCTCGTGTCCGACTCCCATGGCGCTCTGCCTTCTCCAGCTGTGAACACAGAAGGCAAAAAAGACCAGGTTGTAAGTGGGGTCTGGTGGTGCATGACTGTAATCCCAGCACTTGCAAGGCTAAAAGCAGGAAGATTGCCATGAGCCAGGCAGTGGTGGTGCATGCCTTTAATCCCAGCACTTGGGAGGAAGCAGAGGCAGGCAGATTTCTGACTTCAAGTCCTGCCTGGTCTACAGAGTGAGAGTTCCAGGACAGCCAGGGCTATACAGAGAAACCCTGTCTCAAAACAAACAAACAAAAAAAGGTTGCCATGAATTCTAAGGCCAGCCTGGACTCTATATATAGCAAAATCATATCCCACTATCCCTCTCCCAAAAGACAAGTACACGCAAGTAGTCAGGGCTCTCTGCCTACTTGGCCTGACTAGGCCATGTCAATAATGGCTCCTCTCCTTACCTCCAGAAGTGTCTGGACCCTCTTCAAGTCTGGAGGCTGCCCAGCCTGCAGCAGCTGCCAGATGCTATGATTCTCATCTAGGGTCACCTCAAGCAGATCCCCTTCCATCATAAGTTCCTCCAGTGGAGCTCGGGTTGCCTCAGGCAGTTCCAACACAGGGCCAGACAACTGTGGTAATATTGAGGATAGCAGCTCCAGATCTGGAAGATGCAGGGACAGGCTGGATTAGAGGCTTCCCCTGGTCTTATCCTATACCGCTAAAACAGAGCTGAGGACATCAGGGGCCACACTGATAATATCCATTCAACATCCCACTCACACTACAGCTAGACCTACCTCTCTTACCTGAGCCCTCCTCTGTGGCTACCTTTTCAGGACTGGTCACACTGTCCCCATTCTCCAACAGCCCCTGGACCTATCAAATATCAAGATCAGGAAAAGGCAAGGGGTAACTGAACTGAAGAGCCAGGCCCTACTCTTCCTTCACCCATGCCAAACCTGGAAGACTATCTCTTGGATGAAGGCAAACATGGGGTGTCAGCTGAGAGCAGGGTTTAGGAATTTGGACAGATAATAGGATGGAACAAAAAGGCTGGGCCAAAGGAGATTTAAAACAGGAGAAACAGGGGCAGAGCCTGTGTATAGGCTAGGGTGACAGGAATTTGAAGTTAAGAGCTAGGCTAAGCAGCTCACCTTAGGCATATTGCCAGTGCCCTCTCCACCATCTGAAGAGTAAGCCAGGGATTCCTCAGGCTTGGATTCAGCCTGTAGCCGTTGGCGGAGTTCAGCCAGCCGTCCCAACAGAGCAGTCACTTCCTCGGAGGCCAAAACCTGTCTGGCACGGCCTTGCCAGCTGATGGCTCTCTCTGTGAGGCACTGTAGAGCCTCACCCTCAGGAAGCCGCACAGGCAGTCTCTGTAGGGCTACCAGCAGTGCCAGGATGGTTTCCAAGCGTGGGCGCCGTGAGCGCATACACAGAGGGCACAAGAATTTGGTGTCCCATTCCCACCAGGCCAGCAGTGGGGATGAGGGAAGACTGGACCTCTGGGAGCTGAGGAGGCGGGGTACTGTCACACAGCGCCCATGGAACCAGTCCTGACACAGGTCACATTGCAGAGCTCCCACCCCAGCTGGCACTTGCCCACACACGCAGATAGAAGCTGTAGAGGAGGCTGTTGTCAACGGTGCCAGTGGACTTGGCTTGGCTGAGTTGGTACGACGAAGCTGTAGTATCCCTTCCTTCTCCTTCTGCTCCCCCTCTTTGAAGGCCACGATCTGCCGTGCCCAGGAAAGGGGGAAGAATAGGTAAACAATCTGATTCTTTCATTCTCTGAATGCAATACCCCACTCCCAAACCAGGAAAACTGAGCTCAGGAAGCAAGTAGTCTGCCCATGGTCACAGGGTTCAGACAATCATCACCAGGCTCTTTACCCATCTGTATCTAAGCTTCTTACCACAGAGCCTGGGTCCCTGAGGTCCTGCGCAGACAGCCCCAACAGCTCTGTGTCAGATTTGTACAACCCCAGCTCCTTCTCCATCCACCGGCTGCGTTTGGTGCTGTCTGAGCCGGCGTCTGCACACGGGCAGAGCACCTGAGGCAGGCAGACAGAGGCAAATGACCAGGCTTCCCTACCTCCCCATATTCTTTCCTCCCCTCACCCATGCCCCTCAAAAACTCATATTCTCATATAACTACCTGAAAACAAGCCAGTCTTATAAGAAGAGGCTATAGATAAAAGTGCTAGGTCTCACCTCCAATAATGTATAGCAGGAGTTCTTCTTGAGGAAAGTCTTGGAGGCCTTTTCTCTCCAGGAGTGTGCTGTCAGTACCTGTAGCTCTAGCTGTCTCAGTTCCTCCAGCCCTACAGGGAGGTCCCGACCCACAGCTACGAGGCCCTCCAAGTCATCCAAGCAAGGGTAGTGGTCACCATTCTGAGCACAGGTGAGAGAAAAAGGCAAGTTGAACTTGCAAATATCTCTTAATTCTCTATGTCTGGTCTGAGCTGGGAAGATGGTCTGCCCTTATAATCTCAAAGTAGAAACAAATGACATTGTCATGAGGAGTACCGTCTACCATGCATGACACCCACATCTAGTAACTGGCTCAGTCCAGGTAGCCAGTCAGTCCTCAGGGATACTGGACTATGCTTTTGTGGCCTTTTTTACCCACTGCCAGGTACCTGCCCCTTTCTACTCTCATAACACCTGTCTCCTTGCTCTACCATCCACATCCCAGCCAGCTCCCCATATCCTTCAGGCCAGCCTCAGAAGACCCTCTTTTTTTAAAATTTTTTTTAAACTTTTTTTTTTTTCAAGACAGGGTTTCTCTGTATAGCCCTGGCTGTCCTGGAACTCACTCTGTAGACCAGGCTGGCCTCGAACTCAGAAATCCGCCTGCCTCTGCCTCCCGAGTGCTGGGATTAAAGGCGTGCGCCACCACGCCCGGCTTAAACTTTTTCCAGAAGACCCTCTCTTATCAATAGTTCTACAACACAGCACAAGCCTGTATATCATCTCTTTTAGCAACATGGAAAAATCTAGGTGTGGATGAGGGTGGTCCTTACTTGGATCTCATCCACATCAGCAATCCATGCGCGGGCCTTAGCAAGAGCCTCCTTGAGAGACTGGATATTGGGCAAATGAACAGGGATGTTTTCTGCTTCATGGATTATCGCCTCAAGTGTGGCTGGTGGATGCTTCTGCCTAAAAACAACAAAAGAAGGGGTGGGAGAACAGGCCAGTTTGCTCTATGGATCAGAGCACAGCCTGATCAGTAGCTGTACACAGCTGTGCTCTTGTTATTCTTTCTGCCACTTCTGTGCTTTTATGTTGGTAAAGATGGTTGCCAGGTTCTGCTTACTTCAGATTGCATGCATCCACATATCCTCCACCATAGCTCTTGCACCTGTTTTCCACTCTATCAGCCTGCTAGAAGTTTATATTCTGATCACTTGTGTATCCTGTGGCATCTTTTCACAAATATCCACTCATTTGCTTGTTCCCTGTGCTTCTGAGCATGTTTTGCTTCTGAGCATGTTTACATGCTGATCTAATGGTACTGGGCCACACACACACACCCCCCAGCCTCTATGTATCCAGACTTAAAAAGAAAAAGAAAAAGAAAAAGAAAAAAAAAAAACAAACCAAACAAGCAAACAAACAAAACCAAAAACCAAGACCAGAAACAAAAGAGCTGAGAAACTCAATATACCTACACTGGGGAGTGATGCCCAAGGCCACCCACAGCCATTTTCTTCATATTCTCCACTAAAATTTGAAAGTAAAGAATGGCAGGAAGGGGAAGGGTCGGACTTACCTAGCCTCTAAGCAGAGGTGGGCTTTCTCTTCCCAGCGTTCAGCGATGGTCAGCAGCTCCTGAAGCTCTGCCTGGGCCTTATCCACAGCAGGGCTAGGGGCTACACTGGCGCCCGCAACCAACAGTCCCCGCATGATGGCCAGGGTACCCCTTCGGGCAGAGGGAGCCAGTGTGCGTTTTACCTCATCCAGCCACCGCGCCTGTTCCACCTGCCTTTGGAGCTGCTGGGCTTCAGGTACCTCCACGCCTAGCTGTTGCCCTCTCTCCAACAAGGACTGCAGCAGCCCTGGACTGGAAGGCTGTGAAACCAGGGCCTCACGGGCCTCAGTCTGGTAGGCTTCCACCTGTTCCAGAATACCCTACCAGAATACAGGATGAATAAAGAACAAACCCTTCAGAGAGGCCACTTAAGAGAACCCACAACACATCCTGTTCCAGCACCTCCCAACACAACCTTTTGAGAAATGGAAATCTGACACGACTGAACTGTCATTGAACTCTAAAACAGTAGTCCCTGTAACATTTGACTGCTCATTACGATATCCTACAGAAGGCATTAAAATGCATATTCCTAGGCAGCTTTATTCATGATTGATCATAAATTTGTATTTTACTTCTCTCTACATGGGACTCTGTTCTCAAAGCACCAAGAGATCCTCCACCCTAAGAAATATTATGCTATATAAAACCCCCATGCTCACTCTGGGGTCCCCTGCCTTCTCCATCCTACTTCTATTTTTTATGAACTTTATTCATCGTTTCAGGCCCAACAGGCACCCTTGTTACCTTTAGCTTCCTCAGGCAAACCTTCCCTTGTCTCAACAGCTTGTACTCAGATCTGTTCCTTGTCCCAAATCCCAAACCTAAAACCTTGCTCATACTGCGCACTATTTTCTCACACATGCACCCTGTCTTACCTAAACCCACCTCTCCTCACCTTGACATCCCCAATCTGGTGCATGGCACAGGGCAGGTTGTTCATCTGGCCCAGAAAATCCCGTAGCTCAGCCAGGGTCATCTGTAGGCCAGCCACCCTGTCGGGGCTATGGAGTTTCATGTATGAGATTTCAGATCCAAACCCAGGTCCCTCCTTTCATGTGTGCCAAAACCACTCCTCACCATATCTGTTCAACTCCAATCTTGTGTCTCAATGTTCCCACAATTGCCTAGGCTACAGGGAGGGTTTTGAAATCTAAGCCCATTCATAGGGTGAAGGGATAGGAGCAGAGAGGGAAACAGTTAGAGGGTGAAGGAGCTTATAAACTAGTGATGCTAACAGAAGACTTTATTCTTACATCCCCACTAACCTGCATGGAGCTGGAGAGAGAACCCCAAGCCTCATATACTAGATAAACAGGAAGGTACACCACAAGTCCCTAGATTTTACAATCCACTGTCTACTGCAACTATGCTGCTTTTCTTATTTGTGTCCTATTCTAGCTCTTAAACCTCCCACACTCCTCCCTGCCCACAAACTCCCTTAACCTACCTCTCAAATCTTCTACAGATGCTGATTATAAAATAAGCACTTCTAATTTTTCTTATTGCCAAGGCTCTCATTCTCCATGAAAAGTTGCCTGTCCTTGTACTCTGCAGTACTTCCCAGGCTATCACCTCATACTTGGCAACTTCCTGCTAATGTTCCAAGGACCCCACTATATTCAGAATTCACCTCTTGTAACACACTTTTCAGCAATAGCAAGCTATCTGTGCTACAACACCTCACATCAACATACCCAGCTTCCTGGCCACTGACCAATCCCAGAGCCCGAGACACACAAGCCTCTGCTTCACTCAGGCAGTTTTTCAGTCGCTGTAGAAGCTCACTGTTAGGAAACCTTCGCTCACGAGCCTCAGATTCTAGTGCTCTCAGTTCTTCCAGGCCTGGAGAAAGAGAATAGGAAGGATTAGGCAATATTAATTCAAGGCAGAGAAGGGCCAGGGATACAGAAGAAACAAGAATAGAACTGGTCTGAAGAGTCCCTCCAACCACCCCACCACCACCCCCAGTCTATCAGAGTAACTCACTGCGCTTCCGTCCATCTTCCACCTCCAAGGCCACTCGTACTTTGTTAGCCCAGGTGTCAAAGGACTCAGCTCTAACTTTCAATTTATGCAGCATGGCAGGGAGCTCATCCAAGGTGTACCGATACCTGGAAAAGGGACAGGGCAGAGTATACTTTAGCCCAACTTGGCATTCTCCTATTTCCTTCATATAGGCCCTAGACTTACCGAAGGTACTGGCGGCTACTGGAGCACTTGCAGAGGTCATTGATGTGAGAAAGGCAGACAAGGCCATCTGGGCAGTCATAGCAAGCCAGGGCAGATAGGAAACATGTGGTCTTGCACTTTATGCACTGACGTTCATCATCTGGAAGCAGCTCAAAAGCCTCTCGCTCAGCTTCGGTGATACCCTGGGGCATACAACCCACACATTGTTCAGAACCAGATAGGGTGGCAGAAATCCCATGTCACGATCAGAGTAACTCAAATCTTTCATGATGGTTATAAAGATTGGAAAGCCAAGCTTCACATCACATCTACCTTCTGTCAACTCTACAATCTCAAAGCAGGGGTTCTGATGGATCATAATTGACATGATCAGTATGGACTTCAGGACAAAAAAAAAAAAATGAAGATAGAAAAATCTGGGTGAGTGAGATTCAGATTAGGAGCTGGGCATTGTGGCAAATACTTGTAATTCCAGCATTCAGAAGGCTGAGGCAGAAGGATTATTGTAAAATCAATGCCAGCCTGGGCAATATAGCTAGATATTTCACAAGACTAAAACCAAGGACAAGTGAGATGAGTCAGCAGATAAAGGCTCTTGTTGTATAAGCCTGGCAGCCCGAGTTCAATTCCCAGAAGCCATGGTAAAGAAGAAGAGAAACAATGGACGCCCCAAAGTTGTCTTCCATAGGCTCACTATTATACATGCACCACCCACCCAATAATGAAAAAACAAAAAAAAAAACAAACAATTAAAATGTTTAAAACAAAAATAAGCAAAAAGAGATTAAAAGGAGAACAAATGGTCTTTTAGTGAGAGAGATGAAGACTGTACACCTAGGCAGTAGAGAGGTGGAAATTACCTAGGAGACAATGCTGGCTTCAGTTCCTCAACAGTCACATGTTTTAGACACTATTCATGCTTAGCAAATGGAGACAATGTGCACTAATAGGGCTTACAGAACAACTTCTGTTTTGTGTGTGTGTGTGTGTGTGTGTGTTTGATAAAAAAAGCAATCCATGCCTAAAAATGAAAAGCCAAATATGCAAATATGTTGGCATCAATGATGACAACAATTATGAGAAATGGTGGCTCTAATAGCTTTGTCTTATTTACACACCAACTTTAAGCCTCACGACTTACCTGTACTCAGGAAGCATAACTTACTGAATTATGCTACCATATCTTTCTAATTTTTTTTAAAAGATTTATTTTATTTATTATATGTAAGTACACTGTAGCTGTCTTCAGACACCCCAGAAGAGGGCACCAGATCTCGTTACGGATGGTTGTGAGCCACCATGTGGATGCTGGGATTTGAACTTATCACCTTCGGAAGAGCAGTCGGGTGCTCTTACCCGCTGAGCCATCTCACCAGCCCCTCTTTCTATTTTTTAACTAGTGAAATTTCTTCAAACAAACAAAAACCAAACTTCTATGTAAGGCATGAGGTCAACAAAAATGATAGATCTTGCTCCACTAATGGGTCGCCGCCCATTCATCATGTGAAAATTATTTAAATCTTTCTAGATTTGTTTACTTCTCTTGTCAACAGTAACTATCATCCTTATTAGATTGTTTTAAGAATTTCAATTAAGAATTTAGTATATTAACACTATGGAATATGAAGTACTCAACAAATATTATTCTAGTTTTTAGGTAAGAATATGCATCTCATAAGCATAAGCATATCTCATTCTACTAAAGGATAACAGAAGAAAACCTGCAACTTGTCAAAGTAAGTCAAAGTGAGGATCTGACTACAGATCATTTTTTTTTCCTTTTCCAAGACAGGGTTTCTCTGTGTAGCCCTGGCTGTCCTGGAACTCACTTTGTAGACCAGGCTGGCCCTGAACTCAGAAATCCGCGTGCCTCTGCCTCCCGAGTGCTGGGATTAAATAAAGGCGTGCCCCAACATGCCCAGCTAATTTTGAATCCAAAGTTAGAGAATGCTAGAAAGATATAAAGCCCCTAGATTTCTTCAGATCACACACATGGGTACATATCGAGTCATCTCCATAAAAATACTAAAAAAAAACACACATCATCTCTTAAAGATCTCATGATTATCATGTCCAGAACTCATCTCTGAGTTAAGTGTCAAATGTACAGAATTCTGTCCAAATACAAAGGTAGGTCTCTATTCTTACAAACTTGATTTTGTTCCTTTTCATACTGTGGCATAGCATGGGGGCTATCATTTAATAATGTAGAGAATATGACACATAGAAAAGCCAAGAAATTTACCAACTAATATAACAAATGAGAAACCACACACTTCTAACATTACTATAGCTGAAACTTGGCCTAGATCTAACACTCAACAAAGTTGTGAATGTATCTTATGTGTGTATGTTTTAAGACAAACTTTGCTATGTAGCCTGGGCTGGCCTGAAACTTAGGGTGATCCTCCTCTATATGCTTGCTAAATGCTGAGATTATAGGCATGCACCATCATAACCAGCCTGTACATGAACTTTAAACTAAAAATGCATTACCCTGAAAACAGGCCACTCAGGATCCCTTAGGACCAGCATTCTTTGTCATTTTTTCTCTTTTGCAATGCTGGGGATTAAACCCAGTAACTCCCACATACTAGGTGGTACTCTGCCATTGAGCTCTAATACTAAATTTCTTTAAAAAAAAAAAAAAGATTTATTTATTTACTTATTTAATCTATATGAGTGCATCATTGCTTTCATCAGGCACAGCAGAAGAGGGCATTAGATCCTACTACAGATGCCTGTGAGCCACCATGTAGTTGCTGGGATTTGAACTCAGAACCTCTGGAAGAGTAGTTGGTGCTCTTAACCGCTGAGCCATTTCTCCAGCCTAATACTAATTTTTTTGTTTGTTTGTTTTTTGACACAGGGTTTCTCTGTGTAGCTCTGGCTGTCCTGGAACTCACTCTGTAGACCAGGCTGGCCTCGAACTCAGAAATCCGCCTGCCTCTGCCTCCCGAGTGCTGGGATTAAAGGCATGGGCCACCACGCCCGGCACAATACTAAATTTCTAACATCATCTCATGGAGGATCCTCATTACAGCAGTTCCCTAACCAGGTAGGTAGAAGAGTAATAGCCACTCAGCCACACACAACTGATACACACGTATGGAAAATCTATTGGAGTAGGGTCACTTTCTACTTGACAGCATTATTTTATCCAGGTTAACAGACAATTGAAAATTAAGAAAATAGCTAAGGGTGCTGGAAATATAGTTTAAGAACATTTGCTGCTATTGCAGAAGACCTGGGATCAGTTCCCAGTACCCACATGGCAGTTCACAACTGTCAGTTCCTGGGGATCTCTCACCCATCTTTTGACCTAAATACATAGTGCATACACACAAAGTACATATGTGCAGGCAAAAATACTTATACACATAAAAGTAAATACCCCCCCACACTTTTGAGACAGGATCTTACTATATATATATAGTCTTGGATGGCCTGGAACTCATTATATAGACCAGGCTGTTCTCAAATTTATAGACATCCACCTGCCTTTCTGCCTTTGGAGTGCTGGGATTGAAGGTCTGCACCATTATGCTCAGTCATAAATTACAACACCAAAAATCTTTTACAAATTAAAAAAAAAAGTAGGTATGATGGAGCATGCCTAATAATTTCAGGACTCAGGAGACTGTGATGAAGGATCAAAAGATACCAGGTCTCAAAAAAATAAATAAAATAGAATTTCCTGCGAAACATTCCACTTTTTAAAAAACATTTATTTATTTAATGTATATATGAATACACTGTAGCTGTACAGATTGTTGTGAGGGAATTGAATTTAGGACCTCTGCTCACTCCAGTCAACTCTGCTCGCTCAGGCCCAAAGATTTATTTATTATTTTAAATAAGTACACTGTAGCTGTCTTCAGACACACCAGAAGAGGGCATCAGACCCCATTATAGATGGTTGTGAGCCACCATGTGGTTGCTGGGATTTGAACTCAGGACCTTCGGAAGAGCAGTCAGTGCTCTTACCCACTGAGCCATCTCGCCAGCCCCAACATTCTACATTTTAATCACTTTCTTCATGCATTAATACTACTGACACCAGCAGCTAGTATACTGCTAGGGTAGTAATAGATACTTTTACAAATATCCAAAATCATTCAAGCTTTACAACTACCATTACAAACATCAAATTTAAGCTGGGCATGCTGACACACACTTTTAATCCCAACACTTGGGAGGCAGAGCCAGGTAGATCTGACTTTGAGGCCAGCCTAATCTACACAGCAAGTTTCAAGATAGCCAGGGCTACATGGAGAAACCCTGTCTCAAAAACAAACAAAATCATGCTTACATATTTATTACCATTTTACAAGGTAGGAAAGTGAGACTATCAGTTATATTTTAAGTAACTTGAAGGGACCAAATGATTAGCAACAGGGGTGTTATATGCCTGTCTATTTTAGTGGGTGTTTTGCATAAGGGCTATTAAACCATAGCCTGAAATTAATGAACAAATATTCTTAACTCACTCAGCTACCTAAAAAGACAAACAGAATTCCCATTTTTCAGGTGAGGAAGCTCACCCTCAGTGAAGTAAATTGACCTGTGTAAAGTTGCCAGGCACTGTAAAGACCGAGAATAAAATGTGCTTTTCAATTCAGGTGTACCTAGCTCTTTTCCATACATGCCAAGAATAATAGAGGTCACATCTATCCCCGGAAGTTACCCTTTTCTTCCCCAACCTTTACCAGCCTAGGATCCCTGATCAAAAGCACCACCACTTACCTTTTCCAACAGAGCCTTTCGTAGACGCCGCTCCTCTTGCACCATAATGAACATCTCCTTATGTACAGCTGCTGCCAGGTTCAGGTCCAGCTTCTCAGGGCAGGCAGCCATCTTGCAAATGAGCTCCTCATGAGAAAAGACACAGTATCTTCGTAGTCGGCGGTAGTGCTCAATACATTGGCGCCCAGCAGGCAGCTGTGGACAGGTTCAAAGTTGAACTTAACCAAGCCTGAAGGAAGCAGTGTACTGGCTTCCCTATCTTTCTGCTTCTCCCTACCAGCCCACCACACTCCAGACTTACCCAGTCAGCAGTGCAAAAGTTGACTGCCTCAGCAAAGTTGTAGCCTTGGTTGAAACCACTGTGGTAAGCACGAGGAAAAGTGATGACAAATTCTCCTGCACACTGGTTTGTGCGGACAACCTAAGGGAGGTAAAAAAAGGCTAAGACCATGGAGATAAACTGAGGCTTTCAAGTTGTAGGCAACTTGACCTAAAAGCAGCGTCCTAAAGAACAGAAAGGAAAGCTTCAGGAAAGAGAGTATGACAACAAAGTCCCAGGCCTCTGCTCTGAAAGGTGAGTTGAGTCACAAGTGGCAGGAAATACATGCAATTAATGACTTCAACTTTCCTAGTAATATTTTAATAAAATTATAAATATCACTTTCTACTAAGATGACCACAGTTTTCCATTTAATATTCATTTTAATACAGCTTTGAGAGTCAAATGCTTCTATAATATTAAAACCATCAGATGCTATTATTCTCTCCTTCCCAGGGCTAATCATATTTATCTCTTCTGATTATTTGAACAATAGCTTTAACCTATCTAAATAATATGGATCTGGACTAAATTAACAGTAGCATTGGCTGGCTAAAAAAATGGCCCAGCAGTTAAGAATGTACACTGATCTTGCAGAGGACCAGAGTTAAGTTCCCAGTACCCATACTGGGTTGCTCATAACCACCTATAACTCCAGTTCCAGAGGATCCAATGCCCCTTTCTGACCTCCACTGGCATCTGCACTCACATACACATACCCTCACATAAACATAAAATTAAAAATCTTTTAAAAAACAACAAAAGAAGCAACAGCATCACCCTTTTCAATTTGTTTAGTTTTCTATATATACAGTAACTTGAGTCCTAACTTTCTGTTAAGAGTCTAAACATCCTTTCCTATACATTTTTACCTTTCTGTTAAGTCAGCTTTGTGTTTTTTGGGGGAGGTGTGAGGGAGGTTGCTTTTTTTTTTCTTTTTTAAAAAAGATTTATTTATTATACATAAGTACACTGTAGCTGTCCTCAGACACCCCAGAAGAGGGCATCAGATCTCATTACAGATGGTTGTAAGCTACCATGTGGTTGCTGGGATTTGAACTCAGGTCCTCTGGAAGAGTTGTTAGTGCTCTTAACCACTGAGCCATCTCTCCACTCCAGCCCCCACTTTTTTTTTTTTTTTTTTTTTGAGATTGGGTATTACTACATATGTAGCTCAGGCTAGCCTTGAACCCATAGCCCTGTTTCTTCTTCAAGATGTTTATGTGATTCTTTTGCTCTCAGTGTTTAACAACAACAACAACAACAAAAAAGTTCACAAGATCTTTTTGTTTTTTTTGAGACACGGTTTCTCTGTATAGCCCTGGCTGTCCTGGAACTCAGTTTGTAGACCAGGCTGGCCTCGAACTCAGAAATTCGCGTGCCTCTGCCTCCCGAGTGCTGGGATTAAAGGCATGTGCCACCACGCCTGGCTCACAAGGTCTATCTTTGTGTGGATCTATTTTTATTCATATACAAGGTAGGCCACTTTGATTCAAGAAACAACCCTTCAAGAAAAAAATTTTTTTAGGGCTATAGAGGCTCAGCAGTTAAGAGTACTGGCTGCTTTTCCAGAGGACCCAGATTCAATAGCCAACACTCACATGGTGACTAACAATTTCTGTAGCCCTACTTTCAGGAGATGCAATGCCCTCTTCTGGCTTTCACGGGTACCAGTAATGCACATGGCAAACAAGACAGCCATACATATAAAATAAGAATCTTATTTTTAAAATTTTATTAATAATTCTACCATTTATCTACTCTTTGTGATTTCTATTACATGATACTATACAGATTTTATAACGTTTTCCCTATCTTTTCTCATTTTTATCTTTTCATGCTATTATAAGTACATATTTTCTGTTTTACCCCCTTCCTGGATTTCACTTTTGCTATCAAAATGTCAATGCCCCAAGAGCTCAGTATTTGAAACAGCATACCACTTTTCAGAGAGGCAGTCCCTCTTATTCAAGACTCTTTGTGGAAGCCCCCCATATATAACATTGCTTTTCCTACAGATACATATAAATGGGAATTTTATGGGGACTGTTTCATCTTAACAATGTACTTTTTGCAGTCTGCAGTGTGACAAACCTGGCACCCTCCCCCCCCCCTTTACAAGATCTTAGCAACCTCATCATATTTTTTTTTCTCTTTCCTTTAAGTTGAAATTTCACAGAAAAAAAATAAACTCTTGTCATACATATTGGACCTCCCTACATCTTACACTTAAGGGTATTATTATGTAAGTCGAGGGTTGTTTGAAAGCAAGCAGTACTATACCTTGGCAGTCAACTAACCAAGACAGACTCAATGACTAACAATATGGGTAGGATCTAGGGCATGGCGCAATGGACAGATTGATGCCTCAGATAGGGCCTTAGGACAGAGTACAGTAACATTAGATCTCACCACCTTATACAAAAAAACATATAATTTTAAAGCAATTGTTCAATTCTGGAATTTCTTACTGAATATTTTTGGGCTGCAATTGACCATGGATCTATGAAAGCAAAATAATGAATATTTGATCATGTTAATAGAGTTTGTTTTCCTTTTAAAGTTTATTCCTTCCTGGCAAGCCAACCTCTCCAAGTTGCTTTCTTACTATTTGGTTCTATTTTTTTTCTTAGGTTTTTTTTTTTTTTTTTAAGATTTATTTATTATATGTAAGTACACTGTAGCTGTCCTCAGATACTCCAGAAGAGGACATCAGATTTCATTATGGATGGTTGTGAGCCACCATGTGGTTGCTGGGATTTGAACTAGGGTCCTTCGGAAGAGCAGTCGGTGCTCTTAACCACTGAGCCATCTCGCCAGCCCAAGGTTTGTTTGTTTGTTTCATTTTGATTACCTGATAATCTAGGGTTCCCTACTTATTCTTTTTCCTTTTTAGAAGGCCTGAGTTTAGGGGCTGGAGATGGCTCAGTGGTTTTTTTTTTAAAAAAGACTTATTTATTTATTTATTTATTTATTTATTTATTTATTTATTTACTTATTTTATGCAAGTATATTGTAGCTCCAGAAGAGGAAGTCAGATCTCATTACGGATGGTTGTGAGCCACCATATGGTTGCTGGGACTGGAACTCAGGACCTTTGGAAGAGCAGTCTCTTACCCGCTGAGCCATCTCTCCAGCCCCTCCCTACTTATTCTTTGTTTGTTTGTTTGTTTGTTTTCCGAGTCAGGGTTTCTCTGTGTAGCCCTGGCTGTCCTGGAACTCACTCTGCAGACCAACAAAAAACAACAACAAAAAAAGCTGAATGAAAGCTCCACTCCAAAAAGTACATAGGTGACATCTAGAAAAGACTTGAGTTGGTGACATCAACTTGTGAGCTTCACTGTAGGATGATCTGAATAAACCACTTAATCTGGGAAATTCTAGAGAGTTGTTTTCTTTTTACAACAGCCAGATTCTCAAATTCCCCTTCCCTTCTAAAAAATACTCATACTTTCTGTCTGCAGGAAACGACCCAGTTGTCAACAAACTAATAGGCAAATGAGGAAAGTGGCCAGGATCCAGTATGTACACAAAGATGAATCCTGTTTTTACCCTGATTAGAGTAAATCCACCTTTAACTGTACTAGCTATACCACGGAGATCTCAATCCTCTGTTCTAATTTTTTAGAAATAAATCTTCAGAAATATGTGAGGCGATGTCACATATCAGATAAAATGATGGGAACTCAGTTTCTTTTATGGACATGAAACCATCCACTATTACCCCCAGAATGCCAGGTACTGCTGAGTATAAGCTTTAAGTGATCACAAAGTATTAAATCATGTTGGTTCTTATGTTCTCAGTAGGGGCTCAAGATTCAATTGATGGGGGCTGGAGAAATGGCTCAGTGGTTAAGAATACTTGTTGCTCTAGAAAAAACTTGAGTTGGGTTTCTAGTACCCACATCTGGCAGCTTACAGCCTCCTGTTACTCCAGGACCAGGGGATTGATTGATTAATCATCCATTGGCCTCTAAAGGCAGTTCCCCTGCACTCCCACCCGTGCTTCACATGCTCATACACGTGCACTCACATATACACAAAAGTAAAATAAATCTAATTTCTTAAAAAACAGACTGAATTGTAGTGTCTCCTTTTAAGGGTCAAGACTTTTATTGTTGGAGCTGGAAAGATGGCTCAGTGGTTAACACTTGTTCTTATAGAAAACTCAGATTTGATTCCTAGTACCTACATGGTGGCTCACAACCATCTGTAACTATAGTCAGTTCTGGGGATCTGATACTTTCTGACTTCCTCAAGCACAGGCACACATATAGTACACATAAATACATGCAGGAAAAACACTCAGGCACAAAGGTGAAAATAATTTTTTTAAACGCCAACTTAAAAAAAAAATCATTGTGTCCTGTTTTTTCCATCTTTATGATTTATCTTTTTCAAATCACTTTTTGTCATTTTACTGGGTCTCAATAAGGAATAGAAGTAGTGTTTAATTTGTTTCTTTAACCAAGAAGTGTCACAAAATGTTTTTTTTTTAATTTATTATATGTAAGTACACTGCAGCTGTCTTCAGACACTCCAGAAGAGGGCGCCAGATCTCGTTACGGATGGTTGTGAGCCACCATGTGGATGCTGGGATTTGAACTTATCACCTTCGGAAGAGCAGTCGGGTGCTCTTACCCGCTGAGCCATCTCACCAGCCCCCACAAAATGTTTTAAAATGAACATTCAATGTGCAATGAAAGGATAAATGCCAGGTTAAGAATCAAATTCTCCCTGAAAAGTACATTTTCTTTCTTTTCTTTTTTTGGTTTTTTGAGACAGGGTTTCTCTGTATAGCCCTGGCTGTCCTGGAACTCACTCTGTAGACCAGGCTGGCCTCGAACTCAGAAATCTGCCTGCCTCTGCCTCCCGAGTGCTGGGATTAAAGGCGCGGGCCACCACAGCCTGGCCTTCTTTCTTTCTTTTATTATTATTTATTTACTTGGTGCTAGAAATAAAAGCCATGATCTTTGAGCTATATAGCCATCTCACTAACCTGCTAATACATATCAAGAACCTGGTTTGTTTCAGCTCAGTAAATCTACTAGAATTCCAGAAAAATTTGAGGCATATCAATATCTAATATAAATCTTCCTATTAATGATGTATCACCATCATATTTTCTTCTTAAATGTGTCAGCCTCAAAACACTTCTTGCTTTTATTATTGCTATGGCTTCCACCAATCATCAGAAATGTTTTGTAAATAACAACAACAACAACAACAATTCTATGGCATGCTTCACCCAAAGCCTCTGGAATAAATTCAATGATTACATAGATAAAGGTTAGCAGGCAAATTCTTACTCTTTTAAATAGGACTGTGCAATGGATAGCCCCAAATGTTCATCTTTTAAAAATTTGTAAAACTTCTTATTTAAAGAAACAAATTAAATATATAAATACTTTTACAAACCTGGTCCAGATAATGCAAATGCTAAATGGCCCAATCTGCTGTTGTATGGTATCTCCCAACTTATTGTAATTGTTTACTGTTCTCTTTCTCCCACTTGTGGGTACACACCCAAGGCAGGAACTGTTTGACTGACCTTCAGGGTGGTGACCAGTGGCTTTACAGACAGAAAGTACTTTAGCAATATCTATTTTATAATCTCATAGATGTAAAAACCAAGTTCCAGATTATCTATGTAATCACTGAATTTATTCCTTGCAGACCAGGAAAATAATGTTCCTAATTTCCTCTTAAGCTTATTTTGCCAGTGTTACTTTTCTGTTTGTTTTGTGGTACTTTTTAAAAGAAGCACCCCGATCCAGATATGGTGGTACATTTCGACAATCCCAGCATCTGGAAGGCTAAGGTAGGAGAATCACAAGTTTGATGCCAGGCTGAACTACCTAACAAGTTTAAGGCTGGCCTAGGTTACACAGTGAAACAGTAACTGAACAATAAAACAAACAATAAGAAGTAGTCATTCTTTTCTACAGCTATTAAAAATGAGAAATATGGTTTTTCCACCACATGGACCCTGGAGAACAAACTCAGGTCTCTAAGACCCACCGAAAGAAGCCCCCCACAAAAGACCAAAGAATATTCTACTTGTGTGAACAAGCAAGGAAGGCAAATATAGAACCAGAATATTAAATGGTCACCTAATCCTTTAGAATAGAATGGAGAATGACTGTGAATAAGGGGTTTTTCTGGGGTGGCAAAAATGTTTTAAAATTGAATTATAGTGACAACAGCAAACATCTCTAAGGACACCTAGATTATACAATTAAAATGGATGAATTTTACAGAATATAGGTCATACTGCAATAAAGTTGTTTTAAAAAAAAATATCATAGTAGTTATAGACCAGCACTGTCAAGAGAAATATACCAAGTTTATTTCTAAGCACAAAGGTACTTGGAAAAAGTTTCTTTCCTTGCCTGGTACTGGATACTGAAAACAGGCCCTTGTGAATGCTAGACAAATGTTCTACTGAGCTACAGGCATTGAACTTAAGAGCCTCTTGACTCAGCTTCTCAAACAGTTCATGTTATAAGGCATATAACATCATGCCTGGCTATTTTAAAATTCTTTAGTAGCTACATTAAAAAATATATATATATATAAATAAAAAAGTTTGAAAAAACAGATAAAATAATTTTAATTTATTTTACTTAACAAAGCCAGAACATTGTTGTCTCAGTGTTTAGGTAGTAAACAAAAATATTCATGAGATACCTTATACTTTACATTAATACTAAATCTTGAGTTACAAAATCCATTTTATATTCTTAGTACATCTGATATGGGACTAGACACATCTGAAATGCTCGGTGGCCACATGTGACTAATGAGTATTAAGCTAGACAGTGCAGTTCTAGGTCATACATACAAGAAATTATAAATTCACAGTTTTACTGATATATCAAACTTGACATTAAAAAAAAAAGCCCACCATGAAAATATAACATATGTTTAGGATAGTTGGAATAGGGAATGATCAATTTTCCATTTTTGGGAAAGGAGATATGCTTTTTAAAAATAAATGACCTCTCCCAAAGGAAGGGCAGTGTGTATGTTGGGGGCGGGGGTGAGGGACACATAACATGACATAGCACAAAGACTTAAACAAATCTTTAATATAGTGGTCACCAGTTCCATCTGTGCTGTCACAAATAATAGGATTTTATCCTTTTTAATGGCTGAATAGCATTCCAGTGTGTATATTATATATTACATTTTCTTTAGTTGATAGACAGGTTTCCTTTTCTTGGCTGTTTTGTAAATAGTGTTACAATAAACATGGGAGTGCAGGTATCTTTTCAAAATTTCAATTTTGTTTCCTTTGGTTACAGAACCTGTAGTAGAATTGCTACATCATATGGTAGTTTTATTTTGAAAGATTTGAAGAACTTCCCTGTTTTTACTACAATTTTGGGGGTTTTCCACATCATTGCTAGTGTTTATGATCATTTTGCTATACTGGAGACTGAACCCAGGGCTTTGTGCATGCTAGGCAAGTACTCTACCACCTGCTTTTTCATTCCTTGTCTGTCTGTCTTTTGATTTTTGGGTTTTTTTTTAATTTACCAAAACTTTATTGTATAAAACTTACAAATTAAAAAAAAAAAAATCACCACACAAAACTGTAGCCTGCTAAATTAAAATGAAAATCACAGGTGATTTGGATTAGAATGTATACTGCTAATCCAAAGAGCCCAGAGATACTGAAGAGGACAGGCTGCGGAGATGGCTCAGCAGATAAGAGAACTTGCTACTCTTGAAGAGTTTGGTTCTCAACACTCACATAGTGGCTTATAACTACCTATAACTTCTATTCTAGGAGATTTAACACCCTTCTCTGGCCTCCATGGGCACAGCACACACGTGGTGCATATACAGAAACATAGGCACACACATAGACACAAAAATATATAAAATTAAAAAGAAAAGAAAAGCCGGGCGGTGGTGGCGCACACCTTTAATCCCAGGACTTGGGAGGCAGTGACAGGCGGATTTCTGAGTTCGAGGCCAGCCTGGTCTACAAAGTGAGTTCCAGGACAGCCAGAGCTAGGCAGAAAAACCCTGTCTCGAAAAACCACTACCACCAACAACAAAAAAGGCAAATAGTCTTTCTAAACCTGTCCTTTCTCCATTTCCCTTTTTTACTAGCTAGAACCTAGAGATGATAACAAGCTATTGCTAAGGTAGCCTAAAGTATCCCTCAAACCCATGGAAAGAACTCACTGTCACATTGCATATCTAACCAACCATGATGATCACAGACCTCAAAACAACCATACCTACAGCCCAATCAAGGCAGAACAGGAATAAGAAAAAGCAGAGATAAATCACAAGTAAAAACTACAATTACTAGCACAAAAGTCATCAGTACATCATTCCTATGGTTTGCTTATGGTTTCTGGGTACTCACCGGCACACCATGGGACATGAGCGTGTTAGGATTCATGAGGGTGACAAGTTGGTGAAGGAGATCAGGCTGGCTATCAAAAAGCTCAGGTGTCAGCTTCTTCATCACTTCTTCCAAGTGTTCCGCTGCAAGCGATGGGACTCCATACCAGGTTTTTGGCTCACCCCTGCTCAAGTTAAAGAGGACACAGAATGGTCATGTGCATAGTTATGTAGGGAGATCACCCTGACTACCTCCCCAGCTTGCCATAGCCCCACTCACCAGTGGAGGTAGTTAATAGAGTAACTCCAGTGATCTTCAATATGCCAGCAAAAGGCTGAGAAGACCATTCCCACATACAGCCACGGTACCTTCATACCAGATATATCTGCATTGATGTGGCACAGTACAGACTGCTCCAATACAGGCATCACATTCAGGTTCCAACCACTTGTAGCATACTCCTGTCAAGTCAAGTGTTTGTACAGAAGGATAAGGAATATGCTAAGGAACTGAGTTTCTGCCCCAGGACTGAGGACTGAACTTTGGGCTCACAAATGCTAGGCAAATGTTCTATCACTGTCACTTGAGTTCTTTCTACTTTGAGACACGGTCTCACTAAGCTACCCTAGCAGGCCTTGAGCTTATGATCCTCTTGCCTCAACCTCCTGAGTAGCTGGGGATCATAGGTGAAAACTACCAAGCCCAGCATTTTTTTTTAAATTTTCTTGAGTGTGTGTGTGTGTTTGTGTAGTGTATTTTCAATGTATGTTTGTGTGGGTACACAAGTGTGAATATACATGTGGAGGCCAGAGGTCAATATCAGGTATCTTTCTCTCTATCATTCTCTATGTTATTTTTTGAGAGAGGACCTATCACTCTCAAAAAAAAGTTCAGCAATTACCAAAACTGGCTCTGCCTGCCTTCCCTCAGCACTAGTGGTTAAAGAGGCAAGCTATTATTACACCTGGCTTTTATTCGGTTTCTAGGGATCCAAATTTGGATCCTTGTGCTTATAGAACAGTCACTTTTAGCAATTAAGCATCTCTTTAGCCTCATTTTTTTCTTTTTTTCTTTTTTTGGTTTAAGACAAAACCTCATTCTGTAGCTCAGGCCAACATCAATGTCACAGTAAGCCACCTGAGCCTCTTGAAGGCTTAGATTACAGATGTTGAGTGATCACACTCAATAAGAACTTAGTTATTGGCTTTTGTACAGGGAGTCTTAATATTGGCATCATACCAAACAATGTATGAGTCTTCTCTGCTTCTTCCCCCCAAATGCACACACAGGAATTTTCAATTCAATTCACTTTAATTTCATAAAGATTATGGATATGTATCTATCATAAGGCCTGCTCTGCTAACTGGTTTTCAACAAGCCCTAAGAACTTGAAGTAGTACATACCAGTTAATGTTAGCAATTGGGAGGTTGAGACAGGAAGTTCACAAATTTGAGGCTGGTCTACACTGAAATAGCCTTTGTCAAAAAATAAATGAAACTGTATGCAGCAGTACATGCCTTTAATCCCAGCATTCAGGAAGCAAAGACAGACCCCTGTGATTTCTTTTTTTCTTTTTTCCCAATTTTTATTAGATATTTTCTTCTTTTATATTTCAAATGTTATCCAGAAATTTCCCTATACCCTCCCCCATCCCCGCCCTGCTCCCCTTCCCACCCACTCCCACATCTTGGCCCTGGCGTTCTTTCCCCTGTACTGGGGCATATCAAGTTTGCATGACCAAGGGGCCTCTCTTCCCAATGATGGCCAACTAGGCCATCTTATTCTATATATGCAGCTAGAGACATGAGCTCAGGGGGTACTAGTTAGTTCATGTTATTCTTCCACCTATAGGGTTGAGGACCCCTTCAGCTCCCTGGGTACTTTCTCTAGCTCCTTCCTTGCAGACCTCTGTGATTTCAAACTCAGTCTGGTCTACATAGTGGGTTCTAGGCTAGCCAATGCTATAAAATGAAGCCCCGTCTCACCAAAACAATATAACAAATAAACAAAGGATAGTCTTTCTAACAAATAATGCTACATAAATTGATGTAGCTATATGCAAAAGAATAAAAATAGACCCCTACTCAGTAATAAAAGTAAACTATAAACAGATGAAAACATAAATATAAGTCTTAAAACTACAGCTAGGCAGTGATGACATACAACTTTAATTCTAGCACTCAGGAGGCAGAAGCAGACAGATCTCTGAATTTAAGGTCAGCCTGGTCTACATAGTGAGTTTCAGGATTGAGGGGAAGGGGAGGGGAAGGGGAGGGGAAGGGGGAGGGGGAGGGAGAAAGAAAGAAAGAAAGAAAGAAAGAAAGAAAGAAAGAAAGAAAGAAAGAAGAAAGAAAGAAAGAGAGACCTAACTATGAATTTATAAGATAAAGCATGGAAAATGCTACAGGACATTGAAATGGGCAACAATTTCTTATACAAAACTTGAAAAGCACAAGAAACAACAAAAAAAGGATAAATATTATTGTAACAAACTAAAAAGCTTTGCATAGCAAAGGAAACAAAAAGGCAAGCTAGGTATACATGCTTGGAATCCCAGCACTCAGAAGGCTGAGAAAAAAGAAAGACTGCCATACAAGTTTAACAGGAGCCCAGGCCAGCACTATATAGCAAGACCTGGTTTTAAAGGAGAAAAAAACCAAGAAGCCAAAACTAAAAAAGCTAAACAAAAAAAGAATAACACACACACACACACACACACACACACACACACACACAAGCAAAAAGACAATATACTGAATAAGCATTTGCAAACTATTTGCCTAACAAGACATTAACAACCATAATTAAAAAATGTAAAAAAAAAAAATCTCAAAAAATTTCAACAAAAAACAGATAAAACCGATTTAAAATAGATAGTAAACAGTTATCAACAATTGAAAGATTCAATAATTGTTAAAATGATGACATATAAACAGCAAGCAAGTATATGAAAAAATGTTCAATATAATTAATCATTATAGAAACACAAGCCAAGCCCACAAGTTATCACTCGGCTTCAGTAAGAATGACTTTTATTGCTGGGCATAGTGGCGCACACCTTTATTTCCAACACTTGGGAGGCAAAGGCAGGTGGATCTCTGAGTTTGTAGCTAGCCTGGTCCCAGAGTAAATTCCAGGACAGCCAAGACTACACAGAGAAAAACCCTGTCTCAAAACAGAAAGTTTTATGTGATGACTTTTACTTATAAGGTTTTTGTTTTTTTGTTTTTTTTTTGTTTTTCAAGACAGGGTTTCTCTGTATAGCCCTGGCTGTGCTGGAACTCACTTTGTAGACCAGGCTGGCCTCGAAATCAGAAATCTGCCTGCCTCTGCCTCCCGAGTGCTGGAATAAGTTTTGTTCAATAAAGTTTTGGTAAATTAAAAAACAAAACAAAACAAAAAACAAAAGGCAGACAGACAAGGGATGAAAGCAGGTGGTAGAGTACTTGCCTAGCATGCACAAAGCCCTGGGTTCAGTCTCCAGTATAGCAAAATGATCATAAACACTAGCAATGATGTGGAAAACCCCCAAAATTGTAGTAAAAACAGGGAAGTTCTTCAAATCTTTGAAAATAAAACTACCATATGATGTAGCAATTCTACTACAGGTTCTGTAACCAAAGGAAACAAAATTGAAATTTTGAAAAGATACCTGCACTCCCATGTTTATTGTAACACTATTTACAAAACAGCCAAGAAAAGGAAACCTGTCTATCAACTAAAGAAAATGTAATATATAATATACACACTGGAATGCTATTCAGCCATTAAAAAGGATAAAATCCTATTATTGTGACAGCACAGATGGAACTGGTGACCACTACATTAAGTGAAATAACCCAGGCACAGGAAGGCCAGTGCTATGTGATCTCAGTCCAATGCGGGATATAAAAAAGTTGACTTCTTTGATATTTAAAGTAAAAAGTTGGTTCCTAGAAGCAGGGGAGTACAAGGGGAAAGAGATTCATGAAAAGATTGATTAATGAATACTAAGTTAAAGTACAGAGGGACGACTAGATACAATTATGTACTATATACTTTTAAAAGCTTTATGAAGGGCTGGAGAGATGGCTTAGCAGTTAAGAGCACTGACTGCTCTTCCAAAGGTCCTGAGTTCAATTCCCAGCAACCACATGGTAGTTCACAACCATCTGTAATGGGGACCGATGCCCTCTTCTGGTGTGTGTGAAGAGAGCAATGGTGTACTCATATAAATAAATAAATAAATAAATCTTAAAAAAAAAAAGCTTTATGAAAAGATTTTGAATGTTTTCACAATAAAAAATGTTTCAGAATATGCACTGGCTCACACAATGTAGTTATGTTTTAGAAACATTACATGGTATCCTATAAATACAAGTAATTTATTTCTTGAGATTAATTTTAAGTTTTAACTAAGTATATGCATGTGTTCTACCTAAGTACACATAGAGGCCAGAAAAGAATGTTGGATTCCCTGGAGCTAGAGTTACAGCCAGTAGTGAGCTGCCCAATGTGGGTACTTGGATCAAATTTGGATCTTCTGCAAAAGCAGCCATCTTTCTAGCCCTAATATGTAGAATTTCAATATTTTTATGCATCAATTTTTCAAAAGTTCAAATTAAAACCTAACAAGCCAGAAACAAAAACAAAACAAGCAAAAATCTGAACCCAAATGCATTTTTTGCATTCAGTTAAGCTGAACTCTCAATTCTCCCTGTACATGCCAATCCTCCTTACAGAACACATATCAAAAGACCCAGTACTCCTTAGGGCACTTAACCTACTTCTCACATCATTCCTTCAACAAATTTGCAGACTGGGTGGTGGTGGCACACGCCTTTAACCCAAGCACTTGGGAACTTGGGAGGCAGAGGCAAGAGGATCTCTGAGTTTGAGGGCAGCCTAATCTATAAAGTGAGTTCAAGGACAGCTAGAGCTACACACATACATACACATACATACACACACATACACACACATACACACACACACAAACACACACACCTGTTTGTCTTGAAAAACAAAACCAAAAGCCAAAATAAAACAACTAGAAAAAAGAATAAAGGTAGGAATATCCGTATATTACATATAAGGAAACAGGCTCAGAAGGTCAGTTAATATCCTTGGGAGGCCTGTTCTTTTTCTGAAGAGGAGTGGAATGTGGGGGGAAGAGGGAACATGAGGTGAGGAGGCTGGAAGGAGGTGAAACAGTGGTTGGGATATAATGCATGAGAGAAGAATTTTTAAAACAGCATCTCATCCATGCACACTCCAGATTCTACCTAGGCTGTGTTCTTTACTCTACAGCACTTCATCTATACTTCAAAGTAACTACCTGAGGCAGGCATAAAAAGGGATTTCGATGTCTTTCAGACACTAAATAACTTGCCCAAGCTCATATAACTTGACATATAACTATGAGAATCACCCACTCACCTCCTCCTCTGGGGTTAGGTGCCGCTTACTGTCACTAACAGGGAAACCGCTGCCAAATTCTTTGGAATGGATGTCAGCCCCATACTCCACAGTTACGTCTTCCTCTATGCTATTCACCAGCCGCCAGAACTCCTTCTCTACAAGTTCTGTGGGTACCATCTGCGGGAACAGGATAGTAAATGACATCTTATCCTGTCAACATTAATTCAGGGAGGTACAGTACCAGTACCTATGAACCTAGTCCCGGCACTACCCCAGCCTTCTATCACCTACATGCACAGGCATGTTGAAGTAGTCAGCTTTAAAGGAGTCAGCCATCTCTCCAAAGCTCTGCAAAGTATATTCCCGGGTAGCTTGCTCAAAGCCAAAGGCTTCAGGGGGCCGCTTACACTCCTGGAACCCAAAAGAGAACAAATCATAAAAATAGAGGCAAAGAGCAATTCATCTCAAGTGGAACTGAAACATGGGATAGAAGGAGGGAGGGAGACCTGCCCTCACTCAGTCTTCCAGGATCCTAGGGAAAGCCTTGCTTTGAAGCTCTATCTTTTCCTCCTTCCCACATGAGCTTATCACATGTATTCAAGCCACAGGCATTTCTCTCATACTTCTGCTCATTGTTAGGGTTTGAAGTGTCCTTCCCCAAAAGTTCACATTTTAAAGACTTTGTCCCAAGATGGTAGTGCTATTTTGGAAAGTTCTATAGTGTTCTGGAGGTGGGGCCTAGTTGTAGAAAGTAGGTTGTAGGTTGAGTTCCTTGGAGACAGTATCTTTGCCCAGCCGTACACTGTCTTTGTCTTTCTTATTTCTACCTATAATAATGTGAGTTGAGCCATAAGCACCTCCCCATCATGATGGGCTGAAACCTCTAAAACTGTGAGCCACAATCTTTTTTTCCTTTAAACCGTTTCTCTCAGGGGCTGCAGAGATAGCTCAGCAGTTCAGAGCACTTGTTGCTCTTGCAGAAGAGCCAGGTTCCGTTCCCAACACCCACATAGTGCTCACAAACACCTGTAACCCTAGATGTTGGGTACTTGGCCCTCACTGCTGCTTATTGTGGCTCCTCCTTACTACACTACACCTACCTGCTCTAGGCAAATTCTCTCCTGAATACCTCTGTTCCTACAAAATCCTGTTTCCCTACCTGGAAAATGAACCAAATCTAAATACCATAATAGGAGGAAAACAAGTAATCGTTATATTCATTTGATAAAATTTCCCATCTTCAATTCATTTAATACAGAAAAAAGTATGAAGTTAGAAGTCTTTATATTTTCTTTATTTTATATATGACGAGTACTGTTCAGATACACCAGAAGAGGGTGTCAGATCTCATTACAGATGGTTGTTAGCCACCATGTGGTTGCTAGGAATTGAACTCAGGACCTCTGGAAGAGCAGTCAGTGCTCTTAACCAATGAGCCATCTCTCCAGCCCTAGAGGTCTTTATAAACTTTAGAACAAAAAAATTTTTTAAAGTGTCTTAAAGATAATTATATGTAAGACAGAAAAAAGAAAATACTTGGGAATCAAAAGGGCATTTAAAAAGTTTTTATTTCTAGCCAGGACTGATGGTACAGGCCTACAATTCCAGTTACTTTGAAGGCTGAGGGGGGGACTCCAAATGTAAAACCTACCTGGGCCACAAAGTGAATTTGAAACAAAAATAAAAAAACACAGCCTGGAGATCCAGCTCAGCGGTAGGGAGCACTTCTTTAGCATGCTCAAAGCCCTAGGTTTAATAAACAGAAAGATGGTCTATCTATAGCTAGTTAATCCTATCATTTAAAGCTCATTCCTAATCACTACCTTTAATTATCCTGGGCATGGTGGCTCATACCCTGCAGGCAGGGCCCTCTGGCAGACTGAGGAAGAAAGACTGATAGAATTTTCAGGCTAGCCTGTGATACTGAATAAGACCCTATCTCAACTAACCAAACCAAACCAACCAACCAACCAACAAACCCACCTTCCCTATCTGGTCAACTACAACTCAGGGGTTCTAACATCAATTTTAATTTCTGCTTACATGTCAGTACACATAGTTCATCATCACACACAGTCCATCTAAACTGTAATACCCCATAGATAGTCTGGGAGCTCCCAGAGGACCGGAGCATAAATTACATCCTCTTTTTCTCACAAAGCTCTGCAGAGCTTGAGGTCCCAAAACACAGTAATACTATAGCTGAGGCAGAAGGCTCCCCTTAGACTATATAAAGACAGGCAAAGATATCCCTTGTGAACTGGGACTGGGAAGGCCTTACCGCCATGACACACTTTGGACACCTCCAGACACCTTTTGGGATTTCAGGCAAAGGAGGAAGCAGGCAAAAGATGTGGTAATTATCATCACAGCCATCACACAGTAAGAGTTTGTCATCTTCATCTCCTCGGGAACACATTCGGCATACGTATGACTCAATCTGCCAGAGAAAAGCAAAGGGTTATGAATATAGGCCCTGTCCAGTCTTCAAACACTAGGCCCCTCCAGACAATATCCTGTTCCAGAGAGTTGTTAGAAGCCAGAGGTGTTTGCTGGCTGGGTTGTTCATGGCCCTAAACAGGCTAGTCATTCAAGGCCTGGAGTTCAGTTGAATGCAGGTACCACTTCCCCATGAGAAGTCTTTATTAGTCTTTAATCTTCTCAGTTGTATTCATTCAATAAATAGTGTTCTATGGCAGAGATGAGGAAAATCTACTATCTGCCTTCAAGAGGCACACAGTACTCTATTCATAACAATTGAAAACAGCCATAGCAGCCCATAAGAAATACTTTGGGTATCCAGCAAGGAAGCAGCACTTGTATTACTTGGAGATGAGGGAGGATTGCAAGGAAGTACTTCATTCTCAAGGGGACACTTGGAATAATGGAAACTTGAAAGCATGCTGGTATTTGGCAACTGGAGCAGAGTACAAAGACCAATTCTTTGAGGCAGAAAAAAACATATGTCAAGGAATGTAAGATTATAAAAGAAATATTGGTACATCAAAAAAAAAAAAAAAAGAATATACCTACAAGTAATTCAGAACAGCAATAGCTGAAAAGTGAGGTAGGCAGTGGTGAACAATGAGGTTAGAGGTCAGCCGGGACTGGATCATGCACAATAATGAAGATAATGAAGATCTTAGCCTTTATCCTGAAGCACTGGACAATAGGAGTCTCCTCCTAGCACTTTATGTCAACAGTAGCTATTTACTGTTTTGGTTTTTGTTCCAAATTCGCTGCCCTTGTCTTCCCCAATTAAGTAAGTTGCCTGCAGGCAGGGCCCTCTAGATCCACTTTATTACTTAATGCAGCCTAGTCCAGTGCCATGCTGGAGAAATGCTCACTGAAGGGATGAGAAGCAGAGCTCTAGGAAGTCAGGGCTGGGTCCTTACAAACTGGGCATTGCTGTGGTTCCTTCGAAGCCTCATGGTCATCTTGGTGCAGGGCTCAGGGCTATGACTCAGTTCCTCCTTGCCTTCTAGAAAGGTCTTGGGTGAGGTTGATTCCATCTTGACATCCCCACCTAATTCCTCCTTTACCACCACAGTGGGGGGACACTCAGGCCCTTCTTTATCTGTAGGAGAAAAAAGTGGTTCTAAATTTAAATCTGAAACTTTTACAGTCCTGCCTCCTCCCTCTGTATGAAGCCACCCCTAATATCTTAGGCATCACCTTTTTTCCGAAGAGTCTTATCTTTGGCCATTAGGCCCAGCCCCATCATCTTGGGGCCTGCTCCATATATCTGTAGTTTCTTCAGTTCTGGATTCTTTTCAATGTCTTCCTCTGTGGGTTCCGGCTACAAAGAAAGTAGGAAAAAAAAATGAGTCAAGATTACTATTTGGAGCAGACTGCCCAATCCTAAAAGAAAAGCTCAGAATATGAGTATATATATCCAAGTTCATGCCAAGAACTCAAGCACAAATGGGCCAGGGCAAAAACTTGTAGCTATTTTTCGAAGACAAACATCCTCAGTCTTATCTTTAAAGGGTTACCAAGATGACTCAGCAGGCTACGTCATCAAGCCTGACAACCTGAGCTGAATCCCTGGGACTCAGGTGGTAGAAGGGAAGAGTCAACTCTAGTAAATTGTTCTCTAGTACATGCTTATCAAAGCAAAAACACAGATATGCACACATACACACCCACACAACAAATCTAATAATGACAATAAAAAAATTAGGGGTTCCTAAGGTTCCTTCTCTAGGTGAGGAGCTTTGAGTAGCTGACAGTTGTCAGGGCAAGGAGTGGCTACTGGTAGGTTCCTCATGCCTTGGTGGATGATGTATGATGTATGATGAGCAACACAAACTAAACTCAGTAGATTAAAAAACTTTACTTAACTGAAAAATATTTTAAAAAGACATGAAGTTGGGAGATGTAATTGAAGGACCCAGGAGGAAGTAAGGGGTGGTGGTGAAGGGTGTATATGATCAAGATACACTTTAAACAAACATGAAATTTTCAAATAAATAACTACGCCCTTAATCCCAGCACTTGGGAGGCAGAGGCAGGTGGATTTCTGAGTTCCAGGCCAGCCTGATCTACAAAGTGAGTTCCAGGACAGCCAGGGCTTTACAGAGAAACCCTGTCTCGAAAAACCAAAACTATAAAACTTTCAGGAGTGGGGCTGGAGAGATGGCTCAGTGGGTAAGAGCACTGACTGTTCTTTCAGAGGTCCTGAGTTCATTTTCCAGCAACCACATGGTGGCTTACAACCATTTGTAACGAGATCTGACACCCTCTTCTGGTGTATCTAAAGGCAGCCACAGTGTACTTATGTATAATAATAAATAAATCTTAAAAAAAAAATTTCACGAGCTAAAGAGATGGCTGAATTGTTAAAGAGTACCCATGCAAGCAGCTCACAATCACCTGTAACTCCAGCTCCAAAGAATCAGACTCTTTCTGGCCTCTATCGGTAATTTACTCACATGCTTGTACTTCTCCACAAAAATACATGGCATACATAGAATTAAAAAATATATGTCTAGGGCCTGGAGAGATGATTGAGTGGTTAAGGACACTGTGAGCTATTCTTTCGGGACCCAGGTTCAATTCCAAGCATCCACATGGCATCTCACAATCATCAGTAACTCCAGTTCCAGGAGATCCAACACCCTGTTCTGGCATCAATAGGCACCAGGCACACACACACACACACACACACACACACACACACACACACACAAAAACATACATGAAAGTAAACACCCATATACATAAATTTTTGTAAAACTCTAAAAAGAAAGAAGTTTTTAAAGAAAAAAAAGAAAAAAAAAAGAAAAAGAAAAAAAAAAAAAGAAGGGCCAGAGGGAGCAGGGCCAGAGTGAGCAACCATCCATAATGAGATCTGATGCCCTCTTCTGGAGTGTCTGAAGACAGCTACAGTATACTCACATATAATAATAAATCTTTAAAAAAAAAAAAAAAAAAGAAAAGGAATTAAAGTCAGAATCTCAGTTTTACCAACTATAAATAAAAATATTAACCTCTACCTTATAGCTTAGGGATAATATATAGAAGTAAAGTGTTTGAGCCACCTTTCCTGAATAATTGTAGCTACCATCCTTTATGAAAGAAGCCTCCCTTTACAGCAAATGGAAAGTATCACAGAAAACCACAACTGGACATAATGCAGAGAGATCAATGGATCCTGTGGAGCCCAGCCCAGTGAATAAATCTGTATCATAGATTTTCCATCTATGGCTCAGGGAATATCATGGAGGAAACTGAAAAGATTCTAAGAGCCAGAACACCAAGAAGTCTGCTGTGAAAGTCTCTCCTAAAAATGGTTGGATAGATAAGATCAGAATAATAGTATTATCAGTGAAAATGTTACCATAGAGGTGAGAGGGGATTTCATGAGGTCTTATCCCTAAACAAAGAACTACAGGCAAATACTGATTGCTAGGAGAAGAATCAGCCTCTTCATTTGGTTGTCCAATGCAGAGTGATCAGCTCTGAAACATGTGTGTGTGTGTATGTGTGTGTGTGTCATACACACATACACACACACACACACACACACACACACACACACAAGGGATTTGAGGTAGACTAACTGGGAGTAGATGGAGGAAGGAAATTATGTAATTAAGTCTATTTCAATTAAAAACTAAATAGAGTAACATTATTGCTGAGTGTGTGTGTGTGTGGGGGGGTACAAACCTTTAATCCTAAGTTTTGGGAGGCAGAGGCAGGTAAATCTCTGAGTTCAAGGCCAGCCTGTCTACAGAGCCAAGTATAAATACTGCCAGAGTTATACAGAGAAACCCTATCTCAAAAAAAGAAAAAAAGAAAAAGGACATTTATTCTATGAGCAGATTGTCTGAAGAGAGGAACAAACCAGTCACACAGGTCAGATATACAAAAAGTATAGTTCAAACAGATCTCCAACTAAACTGAGTAGAGAAATGATCAAAATTGCCCAGAAAGGGCATGCTAATGCTTAAGGCACAAAAGAAGTGCAACAATGTTGTACAAGGCACAACAATGTTGTACAAGGCTTCAGTCAACAAGCATGATTCTTTCCATCCCAAAGCCCCTATAAGTGGTAAGAAGGAAAGAACTCACATCAGGCTGTAGTCTCTTTGCCCGTCGTCCATAACTGTTGAACTTGGAAGGCTGCACAGACTGTCGAAGGGGGATGCTGTGGGGTTTATATTCCTTGTCCTTTTCTTCATTATCAAATGGGCGTGTGTTACACTGCTAGAGATAATAAGTAAAGAGTAAGGCCCAGGACACAGAACCTTAGCCCCCAAAGTAAAACCTTCCTTTGGCCAATGGACAAAGTTGTGGCCCATATCCCTGACCAATACCAGTAATCCCAGTTCATCCAGTCTTTATTGCTGACACCTTACAAACTTTAGAAATTCTTTTTTTTCCTTTAAAAAAAAAATTTACTTTGTGTGTGTGTGTGTGTGTGTGTGTGTGTGTGTGTGTGTGTGTGTGTGTGTCTAAGTGTGTGTGTGGCACAGTGGGCAAGCAAAGGTCACAGGACAACCCTTGAGAGCCAGTTCTTTCCCTCTACCACGTGCATTCCAGGTCAAACTCAGGTCATCAAGCTTGGAAGCAAGCACATTAACCCAATGAGTCATTTGCCTACCACTAATGAGGCTTTTTCTTCTTTTCTCCTCCCACCCCCTCTGGTAGTGGAGGAGTGTATGCTGGTAACTGAACCCAGGGTTCTACAAACTATAGACACTATCAGAAGACAAGAAAGTATCACTAGGAAAAGGTAAGGTCTAGTTTTCTCAGTTTCCAATCCATGGAACCAGTCCTATTAAGAATAGTCCCAGGCTGGAGAGATGGCTCAGCTACAGTGTACTCACATACAATCAATCAATCAATCAACAGAATAGTCCCAGCACTTAAGAAGCTGAGAAAGGGCTGGAGAGATGGCTTGGCAGTTAAGAGCACTGACTGCTCTTCTAGAGGTCCTGAGTTCATTTCCCAGCAACCACAAGGTGGCTCACAACTATCTATAATGAGATCTGACGCCCTCTTCTGGTATGTCTGAAGACAGCTACAGTGTACTTAGATACAATAAATAAATCTTTAGGCCGGAGTGAGCAGGGCTAGAGCGAGCTGAATCAACCAGAGTGGGCGGGGTCGACCGGAGTGAGCAGAGGTCCTAAATGAAAATTCCCAGCAACCACATGATGGCTCACAACCATCAGTACAGTTACAGTGTACTCATACACATAAAATAAATAAATAAAATCTTTAAAAAAAAAAAAAAAAGAAGCTCAGAAAAAGAGGATCAAGGGTTCAAGGCTAAGGGACCTGTAACATGGCTCGGTGGGTACCTGTCAAGCCTGAGATTCTCAGTTCAAGCCCAGGGACCCACATGGTGGAAAAAGAGAACAAAGTTCTCAAAGTTACCTTTTACCTCCACATATATGGACACACACACAATAAACATAATTTATAAAGTTCAAGGGGAGGTGTATGAGACCAGCCAGGGCTATAGGAGGACGCTGACTCCAAAGAAAATAAAAGAGAATCTAAGACAACAGGACATGGTAGCTGAAATCCCATACTTGGGGGACTGAAGGACTATAATGAATTCCAAATAATCAAATCACGTCCATACTTCCCAACAAAAAGAGTTTTAAGTCCAGTCTGAGCTACATGGTCAGTGGTCTAACTACATGGTAACTTCTAAGCCAGCCTGTCACATATTAAGACCTCATGTCAAATTAAAAATATAAAAAGAAACAAAAACAGAAGTATGCCAATATGTACCCGCAGATCAAGACCTCCTTAACTCCACTACTGCCTGGCATCCTTACCACAAGGTTGGCTCCAGACTGGTACATTTCATAGGGATAAACAATGCGTTCATAGTGAGAGCGTAGCAAGGAACCAATGTTTTTGCCAGGTGGGTAGTTGAGGCGCTGGGCCACACGGGCCCATCGACGGTCCTTGCAGATAGTTTCATAACCACCTTCTTCCACCACAATCTGAAAGGAAGAGCAGGAAGGGACATGATGCACTGTGTATGTGACCATGCAGAAGGTGGGCCTACAGAAAGGGTAAAGAAGACAGACAACTGCAGCCTCTCACCTCACCAGAAGCTACCCCTTCTCCCAATCTCAAATTGCTGCAAGAGGTGGTAAAACACGCTGATGTGCTACCAGTCTACCCCTTCCATTATAGCCCAGAGACACAGTATCCAAACCAAGTGGGGTCCTAGAGTAGCATGGGTTTATTGAATATTTGAGAAAAACCTGTTCTTACTTTGCTGAGGCTATACAGGTCCAAGATCCGCCGTTCTACATTGGGAATCTTTAAGGATGAGCCCTGGATCTCCCAGAATTTGGCAATCTGGTCCAAATAGTTCAGTTTCACTCTTGTCTGGGCCTAAAGGAGAAATGGCTCAAAAACACTGGCCACCACCCACCCATTACCATCAATACTCCATCCCACCCCACCCTTTCCCCCAACACTCCACAGTGACCCATCTTCTGGCTAAAACTTAGGGGAAGAGAAAGGGAATAAAGTAGACTTCTCCCAAAGAAATGAGATTTGGACTCTAGACAGTCCTTGGCCTTGCTTTTCTCTCGTTTCCCAGGAGAAGGTCATTACAGTCTTTATATATCTTTCCTCCCATTCTTGTGTCAAGGTCGTCTACATATTATCTTGTACAGATGAAAAAACAGGGCCAAAAGAGTTAATTCATACAAGTCCCAAGATACATGAATATCAAATACTTCTAAGCTTTGCTTTCTCTCTGCTACTCCTGATGTGCTGCTGCATTGGAGCAAATGAGTACCATCCACGGCATTCCCCATATTTTTATTAGAAATTAAGTGCCAGGCATGGTAGCTCACACCCGTAATCCCACCATTTGAAAAGCAGAGGCAGGAAGATGAGTTCAAGTCTAGCCTCCATTACATAGGAGATTTGAGGCCTGCTTTAAGGTTACTGACACTGTCTCAGAAAACAAACAATAGAAAAAGGAAAATAGCACAATTAATTACCCCCGAGATACAGAATTAAGAAGAGTAGTGAGGACTACCTAGAAACTTCAGAATTGTATCTAAAATCTACACAGGGCTCCAGAAGAGCATATTCCTCTCCTTTTGTACCACACAAAATATATTGTGGTGGCTGAATTATGAGAATGGCCTGAAGAACTAAAATGATATACTGGCTAACTCAAGACCTGATATGGATGAAAAATCCTAGAACAAGGCTGTCCATGCTTACCTGAAATCTCAGTGGCCTAAGAAGGGTTCCCAAAGGTCCTAAGTCTGTAACTTTATCACTTGAGTCCCAGGCCCTTTTCTAGAGAACCAGGTTACATGTAGGTCAGTTTTTTGAGTCTTAGTTGAGAAGAATTAAGGTCTACTCATTATATGAACTAAAGCCCCTTGGCTGTAAAAATCCTTAAGGGGCAAACACCTTCCATCTGAACCCCTTATCCTTCTAAACTTGACCTCATCCCTGTTCCTTCCTCCCCTCATTAACTAGCATGAAATCTCTGTAAGACTGCCCTTGTTTGGTGCTAGGTAATACCTGCCCACAGATGTACCACCCACAGACCTAGTTACATTTATTTCTCCAAGGAACTCATGCCACATACAACACATTACTCTGGTTCTGACTTGAACAATATCAGGCTTGAGACTGTGCTGGGATGATGAGAGTGGGTATCCTAAAGCTGGTTTTAGGTATAGTTCTAGAATTTTTCATAGAAGATACAAGTTAAATGTATGTTCCCTTTCCACTAATTAATTAATTCCCATTAACATGTACCTTTGAGCCTTATTAAATATTCTAGTAGAGTACTGGGCCCAGCTGAATACCAGTACCCTAAAATAAATAAATAAATATTATATATATATATAATATATAATATATAATACACACACACACAGGGTAGATATGTGTGGGTGTATATGGAACATAGAACAGAATTGTTCCCCATCAAGAACTATTGCCTTAAGCTTAGTCTCTAACCATTCCAGCCTCTACAAAGACCAGTTCGTGTGCTCTTTTACCTTACCATCTACTCTACCAAGTATGAAAGAAGGAATGTAAGAAGCACAAAGCCATGATAAATCAGATATATAAGGCCACACTAAGCTGGTCAAGGAAGGAAGGTCTCAGCCATCTTTTGTTAATCCAGGTAACATAGGTATTGATAGGGAAAACTCTTAAATAACAAAGTTTTATGGGGTAAAAAAGCATTCCCAGCCTTTGGGCTATCAAATCAAAAACGCGAATTCCTGCCCTTATATCTGGAGCTCCAAAGCTTCTTCTATGTTCTGGGCACGCTTATCCTTTCTCTAAACCCCATCACCAGCTGCTAATCTCACCTCCAGCTCATTCAACCTCTGGATTCGGGGAGTAAATCTGAAGTTATCCACTTCCACGGCAAAGGGTGGCTGCCAGTCCTAGGAGAAAAAAAGGGGAAAGGAACTTGGGTTATCACACTTTAATGCAAGATCAGACAGCATCAAAAACAGTGCCATGATCCATTAATACCTCCTAAAACTTCTAGCCATCTTAGATCTATCAAGCTGGGAAACATCAAAATGGATCCACTCCCAACTATCCCCGAGGCTTATAACAGGGCTTAAAAGCTCCTCAGGCCCATATTCAAGGCCTCATGTACATGCCCTGGTAAACTTCTAAGTCTTCCCTAACAGTACAGTGCTAGGATTTTGACAAATATAAAAAGCTCAAATCAGTTAACCACAAACCCTCCTCACACACACATTGTCACCCTTCCCTGGGCAGGACGCACAGCATAGAGTTCTGGCAACCATGAAGGACCTAGAGACAGGGGATGTGGGTTCATATTGTAGCTCTACTGCGTACTTGCTATGAGCTCTTACCTTTCTGAATCTGTTTTCTTATCTCTAAGGTGGGCATATGAATTCTTGCCCTGGCTTCCTCACTAAATCTGCTCTCTAAATCTGACCCCACCAATGAATACACATGCAGAGTAGCTCAACTCTGGTTCAGGCAGGGATTAACACTTTAGGCCATCAATGTCTGTTCTCTCAGTTAAAGGCTCACAGAAGACACTGCAGAGAAGACTAAGGAAGATGAATCTGCACCTCTTACTCACTCCCCAGGTTGGAAAGGCTTCCTGTGGGTCTTCTCTCATATACTTGTCTGCTGTAAGAGGCAGGAAAAGAAGTCTGGGAGTAAGTGGGAAGCCCAAAAGTGGTGGCAAAGAATGCAAGAATTTACAGAGGGGAAGCCAGGAAAAAATTAATGAAAGCAGGGAAAGGTTTACCCTGTTAAGCTGGAGCTTTTTCTGTCCTACCCAAAAGATAGCTATGAAGACTCCCCTTCCACAGCCTCATGAATACTTCCCCAGAGAGTCCTCTCTTTCCCTTGGAGCTCTGGTGCTTAAGAAATGGTGAAAGGAGCAGGGGTGGGGGGGGGCACGCCCTTAATCCCAGCACTCGGGAGGCAGAGGCAGGAGGATTTCTGAGTTCGAGGCCAGCCTGGTCTACAAAGTGAGCTCCAGGATAGCCAGGGCTATACAGAGAAACCCTGTCTCGAAAAACCAAAAAAAAAAAAAAAAAAAAAAAAAAAAAAAAAAAAAAAAAAAAAAAAAAAAAAAAAAAAAAAAAAAAAAAAAAAAGAAAAGAAATGGTAAAAGGGTTGGAGAGATGGCTCAGCTGTTAAGAGCACTGACTGCTCTTCCAAAGGTTCTGAGTTCAAATCCCAGCAACAACATGGTGGCTCACAACCATCCATAATGAGATCTGATGCTCTCTTCTGGTTTGTCTGAAGACAGCTACAGTGTACTTAGATACAATAATAAATAAATCTTTAGGCCGGAGTGAGATGGGGTAATCTAAAGCCAAAGTGAGCAACTTTCATTCCCAGCAACCACATGGTGGCTCACAACCATCAGTACAACTACAGTCTACTCATATACATAAAATAAATAAATCTTTAAAAAATAAAAAGAAATGGTTAAAAAAAAAGACCCTAGAATAACCTAGATCAACGTCTTCATTCTACAGACGTGGAAAGTAAGGATAGGAAAGGAAATCCCATGCTAGTTAGCAGCAGAGCCAACACTAGAACCCATGTCCTCTGATCGCTGGCTCTTTGTACTACACTAAGCTACCAGCATTCACACACAAGTGAACACATATGGAAGGACAGAAAAGGTATTTGAAAAGAGAGAAAGGGCTGTTGATCTCTGTATGCATGCTCTTTCTCTTAAAAAAGGAACCAGAGGCCTCATATTTGCAAGTGCACACTTTCTTCCCCAACCCATAGTAATAGACAGAAAGCACTTGAGGCTGACAGAAGCAGGAGGGGAAAGAAAAACAAAAACAAAAGAACCCTTAGGCTAAAATGCTACCTACAGCTTAAGCCCAGTGAAGCTTTCCATACCCTCTTATCTTCCACCAGACAACACTCCCCTCAGCACAGATAACCCAGACAGAAAGGTGCTCAAACCCCAAACTCTAAGCACCGCTTTTCCCTGCTCTGCCAAGTTCTAAACAATTTGAAATCCTAAGGCAGGAGCTTTAGGTGCAACAGTAGATGGGGAAGGTCCAACAAACCTCTCATCTCAGTCCTGTATTAGTACAAATGCTCAAAATGATGGCATTTCAAATGTGGTGACAAACAGGACAGCTATCTAAATCCAGGAAGTTGTGTGATGCCCCCATTACTACCTTGTCCTTCATCCATCTATGCCAAGTGTAGCAAGCAGCCACATGCTCTGAAACACAAACCCAAAACCACCTCTAAGACAAACTCCAATACCTACTCACACACAGGTTTGCATCCTGGGCCTAAGAATCACTTGGGTGAGTAATTCAAGTTCCAAATAGAAGAAAGCCAACTAACTGCTTTAGAGCCTAAAGGTGGTTTAAGAGAATGAGGGCAGCCGGGCGTGGTGGCGCACGCCTTTAATCCCAGCACTTGGGAGGCAGAGGCAGGTGGATTTCTGAGTTCCAGGCCAGCCTGGTCTACAAAGTTAGTTCCAGGACAGCCAGGGCTACACAGAGAAACCCTGTCTCGAAAAACCAAAAAAAAAAAAAAAGAAAGAATGTGGGCATGTACACAAAATCATGAACAACAAAAACAAGTCAGGACTGGGAAGAATCATGCTACTGGGGTAGAGAAAAGAAGCCTACCAAAGAACAGTCCCCTGGGGACAAACGGACAGACGAACAGATGGACGGACGGATGGACACACACACACCATGATGTACTTGTTATTTCTTCCATCCTGGTTCCCCAAGACAAGGTAAGAGCACCTACATAAGGCAAACCTGCCCAAAAGCCCAAGGGAGAAAAAAGGGAAACTCAGACCTCAATTATCCCCATGTTAGGCGTCTCCTGACCACATCAAGGAATATTTCCATAAGGCCATCCAGGAGTCCAACCTTTCCTTTCTGCTAGCCTTCCTGGCTTGTCACTAATAGTTGTGACTCCCTCACAACAGAAACCCATCTTCAGACACCTGTGACCAACAAGGACTCTAGACTCTAGGACCTGGAGGATCCATCTAAAACCAGCCTTTGAAAGGGCAACAAAAGCACTGAATTGGATAAGGAGACCTAAGGTGATCTCCTCAAGTGGGAATAAGGCTTCCACATCCAGAATCACCTCGTGGAAGATACATTCTTGAGGCTAAATTTAAAGCAGCCCAGGAATCCCATGTGGTTACTAAACACTGTTCCTCATTGTTTCCTCCAGTGTCGGCAAGGCAGCAGCCTTTCTTAGCTTTTGGAAAACTTCTCCTGGACTAGTCAGGGCTAGAAGCAACAATATGGTCCTTTTTGCTGAACATTTGGGAAGCAAAGGAAGATTTTCCATATCTCCACTATTGTTCCTGGGGACCCAAGAAAACCTTATCTTATAGGATCATCTACATTCTGAACCTGAGGTAGAATGGAGATCTTCTGAGAAGGCCATACCAAGCTAACTGGTCTAAACTTCTCCATAGGAAGGCTGTGGGGGACCATGTGCAAGAAGGTTCTGACATTACCTCCAACTAGAAAACGCAGGAGCCAGAAAGAGCACTCCCTGTGAGAATGATTTCCTGACTGGCCACCAGGCTAGGATATTATCAGAGATGAATTGGCCTGACAGCGTGAGTAAACATGAGTCAACACACACAGAGAAGCAAACCAATGACCACATCAAGCACCTTCACAGTCACAGTAATTACCACTTACCAGAGTGCACTATGTTACCTGGTTTAATCTAATTATTCCCAGCACACAATTCACAGGCTCAGGGATTACTTTACATGCCCAAGGTCATACAGCTGCTAACCTTCTAAGTAGTTTTAAACTCACTTCTGACTCCCTTTTAAGACGTGATCTTTCCACTATACCACACAGCTTGCCTTAAAGGGAATAATGACAGTAGTCATTACTTTTTAACAGCCTCGACCAGGGTGATACAAAGTAAAAGATGGGAGTCTCTGTGCCTCCCTGTGAACTCTCCCCAACCCACTAAGCGTCTGTGTATTGAATCAAGGGAAATTCTCAAGAGCAGGGTGGGAGTGGGTCTCAGACCCCAGGTCACTTGTATGCCACAAAACAAGGAGCCCTGACCCCAGCACCCTTTCTCCGCTTCGCGAGGCATCCACAAAATACCAGCCATCCCATATTCTTCCCACACCTGCTGCCCTCCGCCCGGGACTTCACCACTGGCTACCCGGATCAACCCACAAACTCGCCGCTGGCGACCATCAGCTCCCAGCCTTACCGCGGGTGGGCGGATCTTGCAAATGCCGGACTTCTCGGCGATGGGTCTGATTTTCGCGATGTAGCCAAGAGGGTCTCGGAACTCGGCCCAGCTAGGCTCGAACACCGGACACTCCGGCGGCGGTAGGAAATCGTCGGACCCCAGCTCCATGGTGGGCCCGAGGGCTGGGCCAGAGATCGGGAGGGCTCAGGCCGCCCTTAAGGACGCATAGCGCCGCCGCTGTATGAAACCGAGGTACTTCTCGGAGTCTAGGCCCTAAGCAGGACGGCCACCGCCCGTCAAGGGATTAGGGGGGCGGGTGCCGTGCTCTAAAAGTCTCAGGCTGAGGTTCCTTTTACAGGTTCTTAGTCCTGTTCCGTTTCTTCCACACCTTACCGCTGCCTCCCAACTATTAAAGCCTTCACTACTACAGTTAAGTCCCAGTCGCGGCAGGTCTCACCGCTGCCACCGCCATCTTGGTTTGTCAGCGTCTCCTCCCCCCCACCTCTGTACCTCACCACAACAAACCAGATCCCTCCGCAAGGTGTCTCTCCGAGTTCCGTTTACTTTGAGTCAGAAAAAACCCTAGGAAGCCTTCATCATGTGATGACCGAAAGAAATCGGGTTGTATATGTCCCCGATTTGGAGGTGGTTAGTTAAAAACATTTCTCAGGCTGAGAGAAATAGTTCATTTCACTGGCGGAAGAACAAAATTGCAATGCGATTGCCGGATCCTTTTACCGGATGGACAGGCGATGCACGTTTAAAGGCCAGTGATGCGCATGCGCAGTCTCTAGACAAACCGGAAAAGGAGCTAGTGTCCATAAGTAGTGAGACTAAACTGGTACCCGCCCATGCGCGCACGCACACGTTCGCGCACGCGCACGCACACACCCTAGATCCCAAGCCGGTTGTCTCCTCCCCGATGTCCTTTGCTGTTTCTCCCAGGTCCTTTCTGTGTGAACCACGGAAGGCGGTGATTTCGAGGAATCTCCGCCCCTTCCTGCCCCTTCCTCCCCCTTCCCCCTCCCATTGCGCGTGTCTACTGCTGAGTGAATTGAAGATTTACCAGACTTACACCTCTGAGGTTTTTGTTTTTAAAAGAAAGCAGGAAGCTCCTCAGTCCCTAGAGAATGTGGAGTTTTAGAAGCTTCAGTCCCACGTAGAGTAAAAATGCATTATTCTCCCCAGTATCATTGGCCATCGGCATTTTAAAGAATGCTTTCGGGGGCTGGTGAGATGGCTTAGCCGGTAAGAGCACCCGACTGCTCTTCCGAAGGTGATAAGTTCAAATCCCAGCAACCACATGGTGGCTCACAACCATCCGTAACGAGATCTGGCTCCCTCTTCTGGAGTGTCTGAAGACAGCTACAGTGTACTCACATATAATAAATAAAATAAATCTTATTCTGTAAGATTGTCTTGGCTTTTGTTTCTCTCCTTTCCCTCTCTCTCTCTCTTTCTCCTCCCTCCCCATCTCTCTGTTTCTCTCTCTCTGATTTGATTAATTTAAAAAAAAAAGAATGCTTTCAGCTGTTTGGAATACATTGTAACTATATAAATATATATAATAAGTGTGTATCCATTTTTGTAGCAACTACTGCTACAAAAAACAAAAGGCCTGGATGTTTACATTTTTGTTTATTCCATGTATATACACCATATAGAGGGATTTTGAGTTTGAGACCAGTCTGAGCTACATAGCAAGATCCTGCCCTCACAAAATAGAAGTAGTAATAGTAGTAGTAGTAATATTATTATTACTAATGGCCAGGCAGTAGGTGGCACATGCCTTTAATCCCAGCACTTGGGAGGCAGAGGCAGGCTGCACAGTGAGTTCTTGTCTCAAAAAAAAAAAAATTACGGGCAGGCATGGCAGCATACACCTTTAATTCCAGTACCCAGGAGGCAGAGGTAGATGAATCTCTGAGTTCAATGTCATCCTGGTCTACAGAGCTATTTCCAGGATAGCCAGGATTGGGCTACTCGCCATCTCAAAAACTCAATAGTAATAATAGTAATGATGTAAAGTAATAGAACTGCACAGGAGAAAAGTGATTAAAATTAAGGTTAATAAGTTTGCTATTCCTCACCTGAAGACATTTTGCTTTTCTATCTAAGGAACACCCCTGTAAAGAGTAAAGAACACCAGGCTTTTGGTCTTAGCACCACCCAGTCTTCCTCCAGTCTCCTCTAATGTCCTTAGCCCAGACATACTACAGGGCAAAAGGAAACTGAGCACTCTTTTAAGCCAGTGATATCAAATCCATTGATTTGTATTTGTGAAAGTCATACTATGCAACAGGAAGTTTTGTGAGCATGTGGAAATACAAAAGCCTTCCTGGAACGGATTATTTACTCACTGGGGCCTGCCAAGTACCTCACGTCCCTGACCCTTGATTTTCTTGTTCATAAAATGAAGTTAAGTAATCCTTTCATTACTTAGGAAGATTAGAGATAATAATATCTGCCTCTCTTTTTTTAAAAAAAAATATTTTCATTGCTAATTTATTTATTTTGTGTATTTATTTATTTTGTGTATATGAGTACATTGTAACTGTCTTCAGACACACACCAGAAGAGGGCATTGGATCCCATTACAGATGGTTATGAGCCACTATGTGGTTTCTGGGAATTGCACTCAGACCTCTGGAAGAGAAGTCAGTACTCTTAACCACTGAGCCATCTCGCCAGACTAATGTCTGCCTTTCTTTAAGAGCCAAGTGCTACCGGGCAGTGGTGGTGCACACCTTTAATCCCAGCACTTGGGAGGCAGAGGCAGGTGGATTTCTGAGTCCGAGGCCAGCCTGGTCTACAAAGTGAGTTCCAGGACAGCCAGGGCTATACAGAGAAACCCTGTCTCAGGAAGAAAAAAAAAAAAAGCCAAGTGTTGGGCAGTAGTATTCTCCCCATCTTTCAGATGAGTAGAATGAAACTCAGGTCCAAGTCACATAACAAGAAAGTGACAGAGCCAGAATTCAAACCTACAACTGTGTGAGTCCCATAAATTCTGCCTGTGAAAGTCTAGGCTGAAACTTGGATGTGAAAGTTGCTCCCTACACAGAAAAGTGTTTAGAAAACAAGTTCTGGGGGCTGGTGAGATGGCTCAGCGGGTAAGAGCACCTGACTGCTCTTCCGAAGGTGGTAAGTTCAAATCCCAGCAACCACATGGTGGCTCACAACCATCTGTAACGAGATCTGACTCCCTCTTCTGGAGTGTCTGAAGACAGCTACAGTGTACTCACATATAATAAATAAAATAAATCTTTAAAAAAAAAAAAGAAAAGAAAACAAGTTCCTTTTCCAAGCTTCAAGTCTTGTTGAGGAACAATCAGAAACTGGACTCTGTAAATAAAATAAATCTTTAAAAAAAAAAAAGAAAAGAAAACAAGTTCCTTTTCCAAGCTTCATGTCTTGTTGAGGAACAATCAGAAACTGGACTCTGTAGGCTTCAGAATTTGGAATTTTCCTTGTGGGGAAAGCTGGTGTGGCCTCGCCCAGCCGTCTGGGAGAGAAATTCTGGTCTAGAATGTATGCAGAGCAATAACTCAAAGTCTTTCTTTTTTTTTTTTTTTTTTTTTTTTTGGTTTTTCAAGACAAGGTTTCTCTTTATAGCCCTGGCTGTCCTGGAACTCACTTTATAGACCAGGCTGGCCTCGAACTCAGAAATCTGCCTGCCTCTGCCTCCTGAGTGCTAGGATTAAAGGCATGCGCCACCACGCCCGGCTATAACTCAAAGTCTTAACTAAGTTCCCCACCACACCTTTGTCTCTTTTGTAGCTGAACTGCACGAGAATGATACTGCTTTGGTGGTAGGGATAACCCAGTGCCCTAAACATAGAGCTTCATACCCTCTAAACGGGTGCTCTGCTACTGAGTTGTATTCCCAACCCTCATGGCTCTATTTAATTTTGGTTTGTAAAATTCCAAAATAGATATGAGTTGTCTTTTTGTTTTTGTTTGTTTGGTCCTTGTTTGCTTGTTTGTTTGACATGAGGTTTCACTTTCTATGTAATCAAGGATGACTTTAAACCCCTGGTCCTCCTGTCTCTACCTCCCAAGTACTGAGGTTACACGCAGGAGCCACCATTCCCAACTCCCAAATAGCTCTGGAATCCATCTCCTTCTCACCTCTACCACCCTCTACATCACATGTGAACCATTTACTATCCCTTTACCATGGATTTTAAAAAGTTATTATTATTATTATCATCATCATCAGTATTTTATTTTATGTATATGAGTATTTGCCTGAATGTAGGTTTGTGGTTTTGGAGGATACTGGATTCCCTAGAACTGGATTACATACAGTTGTGAGCCACTGAGTGGGTGCTAGAAATTGACCTGAATCCTCTGCAAGAGCAGCCAGTGTGCTTAACTGATAACCCTTCTCTCTGGCTTCTTCTTCTTCTTCTTTTTTTCTTTTTTTTGTTTTTTTGTTTTTTTGTTTTTCGAGACAGGGTTTCTCTGTATAGCCCTGGCTGTCCTGGAACTCACTTTGTAGACCAGGCTGGCCTCGGACTCAGAAATCCGCCTGCCTCTGCCTCCCAAGTACTGGGATTAAAGGCGTGCGCCACCACCGCCTGGCTCTGGCGTCTTTTCTTTCCTTTATTTATCTTTTTCTTTTTCTTTTTCTTTTTCTTTTTCTTTTCCTTTTTCCTTTTCCTTTTCTTTTTCTTTCCTTTCCTTTTCTTTCCTTTCTTTTTCTTTCCTTTTCTTTTCTTTTCATTTCTTTTCGAAGATAGAGTATCTCTGTTATGTTGACCAGGCTGGTCTTGAGCTTGTGTATTCAAGCAATTCAACTATCTTGGTCTTTTGAGTAGGTAGGACTATAGATGTGTACCAACACATCCATCTTCTACCCTGAACTATTTATAAGGATCCTAACAAAATATATGTGATAGTGAAAGAGTCAGAGAGAGACATACTCAGAGAGAAATATAGGTGTATAGTTTGTTCATAATACAGATACTGAGCCATAAAATTATACAATTAAAATAATAATTCACAATAAATTATAACAGTAAATTATAAATTAATTAAAATATGGATTAAAATCCATAACTCCACACTGATATAAATAAATAAAGTTAGAGAAAAGGAGAAGTTTGTTCATTGTTCTTTTGATTTTTTTGAGACAGGGTCTCATGTAACCCAGGTTGGCCTTGAACTCCTGATCCTCCTGCCTTCACCTCCCAAGTTCTGGGATTATTATGTGCCATTATACCCATCTGAGAACATTTAGAATTTTAAACCAAAAATATGGAAGGAATAATGGAGTTAGGAAATTATCAACAAACACTGAAACTTTTTCCAAATAAGATGACACTATTAACATAGATGTACAATTTGAATACCCAAATCTTAATCTCTCTCTTTTGAGGGGAGAAAATGAGACAGGGTCTCACCCTGTGACCTAAACTATCCTCGTAATCACAGTAGTCCTCCTGCCTCATCCTACAAACTTCTGAGATGAAACTTGTGAGGCCCTCTCCAAACCCTGATTTTCAAACTTTTTACTGAAAAGAATCTTTGTTTAAAAAACAAAAACAAAAATACAAACTTTATCTACTGGTTACTGGCTGGGGCAGGGGAATTATAAGATCATCTAAGGCCAGGTGGTAGTGCATACCTTTAATCCCATCTCTCAGAACGCAGAGGCAGAAGGTCTCTTTCTGAGTTTGAGGCCAGCTTGGACTACAAAGTTAGTTCCAAGACAACTAGGGCTACATAGAGAAACCCTGTCTCAAAAAAACAAAAACAAAACAAAAAGTAGTGCTCAGTCAAAGGACACAGGAGCCACTTAGAGTCTATCTACAGGCCAAATCTGGGCCATTTTTTGTTCACTGATTTTTTTTTTTGGTTGTTTGTTTTTATAGTATTTGAGGTTGAGCCTAAGGCCAGTGTATGCTAGACAAGCACTCCTATCTCTAAATTTTATTCCCAGTTTATCTTCTATATCTTTTCCTCATTTGTTCTGAGACTGGGTTTCTCTGGGTGGCCCTAGTTGCCCTGCAACTCACACTGTAGACCAGATCCAATCTGCCTCTGTCTCCTGAGTGTGGTGGTTACAGGTATGTACCACTACCACCACTAACACCACACAGCTTTATGTCTTTTGCTTTTTAGGACAGAGTCTCAGAGCTGGACACCTTCTATGTGAACTCAAGGTGTTTTGGTCTGCAAAGCAAGTTCCAGACCTTGTCTTAAAGGTTTTACAAAGGGGCATGGAGGCTGGAGAGATGACTTAGTAGTTAAGAATACTGGCTGCTCTTCCACAGACCCAGGTTCAGTTCCCACGTGGCAGTTCATAATTGTTTGTAATTCCAGTTCCAGAGGACCCAATGCCCTCTTCTGGCCACAGGTGCACACATGCACAGACATACATGAAGGTGAGCCAACCTTACACATAAAATAAAATAATAAAAATATTTAAAGACAGGGTCTCGGTTGCCCAGGCTTGTCTTGAACTCACTCTACAGTCCAGTAGCCCAAACCCAAACTTGTGGTCCTCTTTCCTCAGCCTCCAGAGTAGTTGGGACTACAGGCCTATGTCACCATGCCCAGCTAACTCCAGGGGCATTTTGGATATTAAAATATTGATGTTTGTAGAGCCATGTATGGTGATATGATTATTTCCATAACTTGAGAAGTTGACAAAAGAGATCATAACTTAGAGGCCAGTCTAGGCTATATACTAAGACCCAACTCATAAAATGAGAGGAGAGGAGATCAGAAGGGATGAAAGGGGAGGAGAGAGGAAGAAAGAAAGAAAGAAAGAAAGAAAGAAAGAAAGAAAGAAAGAAAGAAAGAAAGAAAGAAAGAAAGAAGAGAGTTGGGGAGAGGGTAGTAGGGAAGGAGTTGAAGAAAGGATAGGGAGAGAGAAAAGAGAAGGGAGAAAAACATTTGCACTATTAAAAAGAAGCAGTTTGCATTAGAATAGCAAGAAAATGCTATAATGTTACATCAGAAATTGGTAGGATCTCACTAATCCCAGCCTTAGTAGTAAAATTTTGTTCTAAGAAAGATGGGTGGTAGCTGGGCAGTGGTGGCGCATGCCTTTAATCCCAGCACTCGGGAGGCAGAGGCAGGCGGATTTCTGAGTTCGAGGCCAGCCTGGTCTACAGAGTGAGTTCCAGGACAGCCAGGGCTACACAGAGAAACCCTGCCTAAAAAAAAAAAAAAAAAAAAAAAAGAGGGGCTGGAGAGGTGGCTCAGTGGTTAAGAACATTGACTGCTCTTCCAAAGGTCCTGATTTCAAATCCCAGCAACCACATGGTGGCTCACAACCATCTGAAATGAGATCTGACACCCTCTTTTGGTGTGTCTGAAGACAGATACAGTGTACTTACATATAATAAATAAATCTTTAAAAAAAGAAAAGAAAAGAAAAGAAAAGAAAAGAAAAGAAAAGAAAAGAAAGATGGGTGGTGAGATAACATAGTGGGTAAGAGTGCTTGTTTCTAAGCCTTCCAGCCTGAGTTTGATCCCTGGAACCCACATGGAGGAAGGAAATGGCCAAGTCCCACAAATTGTTCTCTGACCTCCACATGTGTGCAATTGCCCCCTCTACCCCCATACACATCATGCACACAAACACAAATAAATACATACATGTTTTTAAAATTAAAGAGGCCTGGGGGTTACTAGGTAGGGGTGGTGCATGCCTTTAATCCCAGCACTCAGGAGGCAGAGGCAAGTGGATCTCTGAGTTTAAGGCAGAGCCTGGTCAACAGAGAGATATTCTGGACAGCTAGGTAGGGCTACACAAAGAACCCCTGTCTCAAAAGAAGAAGAGGATGAGGAGGAAGAAGAGGCAATGGGCTGGGTAAAAGCAGCTGAGGAAATGAATCATATGGCACAGTGCTTTCCGTGGAAGCAAGAGGACCTAAGTTTTATCTGTAGCATCCATGTAAAAAGCCAAGCACATTGGTTTGTAGCTACAATCACAGCACTGAGGCAGAGACAGGAGGATCCTTATGAACTGATGGGTAGGTATAGTGAGAGACCCAATACCCAAAATAAGATGGAGAGCAATTGGGGAAGATATGTGACATAAACTTCTGGTTTCTACATACATGTTACATACATATGTACACACACACACACACACACACACACACACACACACACACACACATACACCCTGTGGCCCACTGTTCATACATCCTAGGAAATTTTTTCCTGCTCTCTGCCATCCTGGTACTACAATACGGGGGCTGGTGTTGTCCAAGTCTCTCATCCTAGAGTTGACAGCAGAAGTTGGGCCTCATGATGCTGATTAATTTGGGTTTGATTTATTTTGGGGTTTTTTGAGTTCAGCTTGCCTTTGAACTCCTAATCTTTCAACAGAAGGGCCATGGGGACAGGGCTTTCCAGGCCTATATCACTTTGTAATACCACATGGCCTAGACACCAAACATGAAGCTACACAGTGTAATGTTCACCCTACTGAGTTTTCAGCCTTGTTTTGGTCCTATCCCTCCTTTCTATATCTTCATTCATCCCTTGCAGAATGAGAATGTTTATTCTGTATTACTGCTTTGGAGTTCTGTAACTTTTTTTATTTTAAAAATTGTATTAATTAATTAATTAATTAATTAATTAGTGTGTGAGGGGGGTATTGGGACTTTGGAGATCTTGGCTAGGACATGCTGTGAAAGACTCCTAACTTTTTTTCCTTTTGGTTTTATTGAGACAGGGTTTCTCTGTGTAGCCCTGGCTGTCCTGGAACTCGCTCGGTAGACCAGGCTGTCCTCAGACTAAGAGGACTCCACCTGCTTCTGCCTCCTGAATACTCACTGACTCCTAACTTTTGCACTTATTTCTGTAGGTAGCTGAGAGCATGTGACTATGAAGTCTGCAATGAGGTAGGCAGTTCACATACATTAGCTAACAATCGTCCTGCAAGATTGTTATCTATGTTCTAGAGGTCAAAAACTAGGCTCTAAAGAGTCAGGTGAATTGCCAAAGAAGCACTTGGTCAGTGGCCAATCTATAGCTGAAGGTAGAAAAAAAGGGGGGGGGGGTGCTGAGACCAAGGATAGCCTAGCTTTGTCTACCAAGGAAGAAACCAAAACATGCTTAGTGGACCTCCACATCTGGGCTCTTCACTCAGGTCCAGGTCATAGAGAAGCAGCAAATGCTTCCATGGCTTTAGCTGCTGCTCTTGCTAGCTGTCTTCCCTGGGTAGCCTTTCAGTGTGATTTACCAGGAAGAAAACAATGACATGGATCCAAGAAGTGTAGGGTCATATAAACCATTCCCTTTTTAGAGACGTTTGCAGATTCTAGGAAAACAGCAAAACTATCAACTGAACGCTATGTCTGGGGACCCTGCTGACTCTAAGAGCCACTACTCTATCCCATCATTCCTCCTATGCTAAGCTGAAACCCAGGGCATAATTATTGGTGCTAGAAATGGGACCATTTTACAGAGAAGCAGCTTGGGGCAGTGGGAATGGGATTGGGCTACAAGTCAAGAAAACCAAATCTTGACTTGCTGTGTGGTCTCTTGTTATTTAATATCCTAAGTGTACACAGAGCTCATACAAAGTATCTAGACCTGGGGCTTTCTGGCCCAAGTCACCTCCCTGCCCTCAAGAGCAAAAGTATGGCCAGCCACTTCATGGAGTGCTACTAGCAGAGGTTTTAAGACAAAACCAGGCCAGTCACAGGAAAAGGGAGAACAGAGGCCACACATTCTCCAAATATCCAACCTCTACCAAAAAGACGAGAGAATTAACTTGTTGAATACCTGCTCCACCCTAGCTGCTTGGCACTCATTACTTTGTACAGTCATCATGATTTCATGTAACTGTTTAAACAGCCTGGCAGAAATGAAGATATTCTTTTTTTTAAAGGGGGGATTTATTTTTAACTATGTATATGTGTGTATCCATATGTGAGTATCTGCAAGCTTCATGGAGATAGCATAACAACATGTGATCATCCAAAGTGGTAACAAACAGTTGGAGGATGATCCCCTGAAACTCTTGTGCCTAAGTAAAACATCCAAGATGTGAACTGGATGAACCCCAGAACCTGCACTCCTGCCACTCTCATACAGACAACGTATGAAACAAGACAGGAAACTCCCACTCTCATTTACCCTCCTGCCTCACCAAAGCATTTTGCCCACACAGTTGCCTGAATTACCATTAGCAACTCCCCAGACTAGTGGCCTCTCTCCATGGGCTCCATAGCAGAAAGGGGTCATAAGTAGGAGGCAGAGGCCAGAGGTGAGCACAAGGTCTTTTATGAGGCATCAAATATACATTCTTATATACAAGGAGGGAAAAAGACAATGCCTGAACCCCAGCTCCTCTCCATACAGTCCCTCCCACCAACGCCCTCCCACAACCCCAAGCCCCAGGGACCCTTTGACATAGAGGGCCCATCTGTCTGTCTGTATTGCAGCCCATACTGGACAGGGGAGAGAAAGGCAGGGACTGTGAAAGGAGCTGAATGTAGGGTAGGAAGAGGAGCTGGGACTTGTAAAAAATATATTTATAATAAATAAACAGGGCTGCAAAGGGGCTGGCGAGGCAGTGGAGATTTTGATGAACAAGAGGGGCTTGGGCATTCTGGCTCACAGCCCCTGCTCTGATGGCTTCAATCTCTGCCTCAGGAAGGACATCTTGGGCTCAGGGTGGTCCTCTGGGAGTCTTTCCCCAGGGCTGATGCTGGGTGCCCTGCCCCAGTGAGATATGTGTGGGTGATATCTGTAAAGTGCATTGTCTTCAGTTGAAGGTGGGAAAAGTAGAAGGAAGGGGGGCATGCAATATGGGTGAGGGAGGGCAGTACCCTTCTCATCCCAGACCTGAGCCCCCCCACCCACCCACCCCTGCCTCTAAAGTAAAAACCTGTCTGGACTTTGATCAGGATAAGAACATTGCAGGGCAAGGCAAGTTCCTGAAGCCAAAGAGGTCTGGGCTGGGGCCTATTAGGAGAGAGGGCACAGACTGGCTCAAGAGAGGAAGCACTGCCCTCAGTGGGGGCCAGCACAAGCGGGGTTCCACCCATAGAGTGCACTGACGGTCTGTGTGTCCTCCAGCAGGCAGAAAGACACATGGAGGTGTGTGGCTAGGCCCTGAGGTCAGAGAGAGGGCTGCGCCAGCTGAGGTTTGGCCACAGCTCTACAGAGCTCTCTCCTAGCCCCACACAGCCAGAGGAGCTCTGGGAAAGCCTTCACCTCTGCAGCTCCAGAAGTCTGCCTTCTCCACCAGCTTGCAAGGAAGCTCACATTTGCCCAGAGGTCTGAGGTCACCAACTAGACCTCCAGGGACAAGAAAGAGGAGAGGAAGACAGGAACAGGAGGATGAGGCCTGCTGAGAGGCTCTTACCACTTCTCAGCACTGCAGTGCCCTACGTTCAGGCTGCAAGTGGCAAGGGCCCTCCAATCTGAAAGGAAACCCCATGACAACTGCTGGGGGTTGGAAGAAGGGTCTGGAGATACAGAGGAAGTGGAAAGAAAGACACTGCTGAGTGTATATATATTTTGAAAAAACCGAGGAAGAAGAGAGGGGTAAGGTCCCTCTCCTGTGGATTTCCCCAGACTATCCTGTTCCCCAGTACACTCATCCTGTTCCTCAGACCACAGTGCTGATCCGACTTGGCTTGGCCTTGGGGTTTGCACTGGGTGGATTAGCTGTGCCAGGGGGCCCAGAGGCGTGCAGTGGGCCATGGGGGGAGGTGGGTGGTAGGGGTGAATGTGGGGTGTGAGGTGAGGGTGGGGGCAGGGGCGGGTAGGAGGGGTGAGGTGGGATGGGTGAGTGTGGTGACAATGGTGATTGGGGGTGGTGAGGGTGGGAATAGGATCCCCCTGGTGGCCGGGACCCAGGGCCCCCAGCTGCACCTGCTGCTGGCATCATCTGTGGGTGGTGACTGAAGATGAAGTGCTTGGGACCCTGTTTATGGGCAGGAGGATGCTGTGGAGCAGGACTGTACAGGGGTAATGGGGATGTGGGCTGGTGCAAGGGGTGGCGGCCGTGTGGAGCAAACTGAGGGTGTCCTCCAGCCCCTCGTCTTGGGGCTCTGCCTGGCCGGCCCAAGGTATAATGCTGGGGTCCTGGAACTGGGCCATGGGCATGGAAGTGTCGATGTGGCCCCACAGGTGGGGCTGAGGCAGGTGGTGGTGGAATGGAGCCCAGCTGGGGCAGGGGTGGAGGCTGCTGAGGGGGTGGAGGCAGAGAGGGTTGCTGGGGTGGGAGGTAGGGTGGTGGGGCAGGGCCCGGTCCTTGGCAATACTGGGCATGCAGGGCCTGGAGCTTGGACTGCCCATCAGGTAGCACCCCCAGGCCACCATGGCTGTGACCATGGTGGTGGTGGTGATGGTGGTGGTGGGTGGAGGAAGCAGATGAAGACGAGGCAGAGGCCTGGCCTGTTGGCGGTGGTGGCATCTGGAAGGGCCCTTTGCCCCTCTTGCTTCCAAATAGGGAGCCCAGGAAAGATGAGGAGTTGGAGACTGGCCTCTGGCTCTTGTACTCCTCTGGCGGCGGGGGTGGGGGCGGAGGTGGCATCCTCTGGTGAGGGCGTGGACTGCTAATAACAGACCCCTGAAAGGGGGGAGGGGGGGAAGTCAGGCCAGTCTAAATATCCTAAACCCCCAACCCTAAATTCCACCCCTGTCCCTGAAGCTGGAGCAACAGGGATCCCAAAGTAACAGTGGAAACCAAACAGCAGTCCTGTATCTGTGGCCAGCTCTGCTCCCAAGCTCTGTTGCCACATCCACTAGCTCAGTTGAACCTCAGAGGGCAGAGGAAAATCAGTAGGACTTCCTTAGCATGACCATTTCTCAGGCCAAGAAAATGTTAGGCCTAGAGAGGCAAAGTAACTGGCTCAGGGTCAAAAAAGCAGGATATGGAGGTTAAAGTTTCTTGAGGCCCAAATCCAAGGGCATCCCTATTTGGAGTTGGCCCTGGGGTTGAGAAGGGGCATGGGAGAGTGGAAGACAGACTGAGAGACAGGCAGAGTGAGGACAGACAGAGTTGAGGACAGATGGAGAAAGTGGTTGTTTGGGAGAGGCAGCCATATGGTTCCCAGCACGGAAGAGGGGTAGGCAACAGGTCCCCCTCCTCCTCTGGGGCTCTATGGCCAGGGCAGGGCTCATGCAGAAATGAGTGGGGCAGGAGCTGACACTTACTTCGATGGTGCTGTCCAGCGATCCCACGCTGTTACGCCGCCCCCGCTTCCCTGCACCCACAAGCAAGGAGCCCAGCGTCAGAGCAGCAACCCTCCCTCCCCACCCTGCTGGGCTCCAGAGCTGGGCACCAGGCCTAGGTCCCTCCCAGGGACAGACACCCCATTGCCCCCTTCCCCCATTGAAGAGGGGGAGGTAGGGAGGAAGAGAGGTTGAGAAGGAGGAAAGAAAGGAGGAAAAGATGGAGGAGAGGCAGTAAAGGAGAGACAGAAGAGGGAAGAGGAGAGGGGCTGAGTCTGTGGCCCCACTTTATACTCCCTGGCAGAAACCCTGGGCCCCACCTGTTCTGACCTGGCTACCAGGCCCCCTGTGGCATAGTGCCCAGGTCTCTGAATGGTGAGTGTGTGTGTGTGTGTGTGTGTGTGTGTGTGTGTGTGTGTGTGTGTGTGTGTGTTGGGGGAAGGCTGACAGCCAGTGACAGGAGGCAAAGAGGACACCTGGTCCCACATCTCCCCAGCCAGAACAGGGGTCCAGAACACTTACCTGCATCAGAGAGGTCTCGCAGGGAACTACTGAGTGCACCCCGCTTGAGCCCATCGCCTGCCCCATAAGTGTCCTCCAGACTACTGCGGGCCAGAGTCCCATTCACTGAGTCCTTGGCTCCTCCAGGCTGTGAGGCATTAGGCCGCATCATACCTTTCTGCTTCTCCAGCTCCGCTGGATAGCAGTGAAGAAAATGGACAAAGGTCAAGAAGGGCATTAAGAAAGAACCCACCTGGTTGACTACAGCCTTCCTCTTTTTTTCCTCCCTCCTTCTGGTCCCCTCCTTCCTGTCCACTCTCACACCCTAGTAGTAATTGTTTCCCCTAAACTGCAACTCTATCTTCAAAGCTCCTTAGGAGCCTACCCCATCCTATGCCACCTGCTCCTTCTTTTTCCTCCCTCCCCGTAAGTGTAAGTGCCTACTTTCCCTGCTCCCTTTCCATCTTATCTTTCATTTTTTACCCTTTTGTGTTGCTTTGCAAAACTTAGCTCACAGTAAGGATAGGCCCTTCTAGCCTATGGTGAAGGAAAGTCCTTTCAAAGTTCACTCAGTTCTCAGAGGAGCTCTTGGAAGAGCAAGGGCATGAAATTGATTGGAAGCAAACCCTCTAGTATCTGCCAGGCAGTATGCTAGGGACAGCGTTGACTTGATCCCTCTCATTCCACATTCTGATCATCATCTACATTGTGTAGAGAAAACTGAGAATCTGAGAAGTCACAGTTTGCTCAGGGTCAGAGAGTAGAAATTTGTGAAGTCAACATTCTAGTAGCAGGTCTATCCTACTCTCCTGGCTCCCCTATATCCCCAGTAAGGTCAGGGAAACTGATCTACTGGTATTTATTGAACACCATGGAGGGACTGGGGACACTTTGGCATCAATCTCCTCTCCTCTCCTCTCCTCTCCTCTCCTCTCCTCTCCTCTCTTCCCCTCTCCTCTCCCTTCCCTTCCCCTCCTCTCTTCTCCTCTCCTCTTGCCTCCCCTCCCCTCTCTCCTCCTCTCCTCCCCTCTCCTCTTACCTCCTCTCCTCTCCCCTCCCCTCCCTTCTCTTCTTCTTCCCTCCCCTCCCTCCCCTTCCCTTTTTCTACTCCTTCATCTTCAATGTCTCCCTTTCTTCTCCTCTTCCTCCTTCCTCTCTCTCTGTGACAGAGATTCAATACATAGCCAGAGCTTGCCTGTGAACTTGAAATCTTCCTGCCTCAGCCTCCCTAGTGCTGGGATTACAGGTGTGCAAACACTGTGACTGTCTCCTTATCAAATTCTGTGAAGATTTCTTTATCTGTTTCATCTGAACAAAGGTTCAGAGGGCCACAGAACTCACCTGTTTCTCTAAATAACAAGTAGCATACATGAAATCTGAAGCTACAGTCCTATCTCCTATGTCCTGAATCTTCTCTCTGATACTATTCAATAGAAGGAAGAGTTGTCTCATATTTAAAGGATGGGTTTGGAAGCCACAGTGTAGATTCTCAATGACTGGAATAATAATCTGAGGTTAGGGAGTAATGACCTTCTTGTCACTGCAAGCATTCAGGCAGAAACTGAAGGGTTTCTGAAATAAGGGTAGGAAGGTTGGGCAAGCTAGCCCTCTACTCTATGGTTCTCAGAAGACAGGATTCTTGGTGTCTGTGAGGCACCGTATCAGGAAAGGGGAAGTAGTATCTACTCACATTCCACACGATACTTCTCCATCTCCTGCACCTCAGCAATGGACTCCCGCAGGTCAGAGGTAAAGCGTAGCCTGTCTTGGAGGCTAGGAGCATTAAAGATGATGAGGACTTTTCGTTCCCCCCCAGGTACTGCAGACAGTAACTTGATCCCAAACTGATAATCTGTGACAAAGAGAAGGGACAGAAGAAGTTGGATATTTCTGTCAACTTTGAAGCAAAGTGGATAAGACAAGAAACTGAGAAATGATACAACCCCCTACACACACACACACACACACACACACACACACACACTGCCAACCATCTCTGAGACAAAATCATGCTCTTCAGCTAGGCTAATCTCAAACTCCTGGGCTCAAGTAACTTTTCTGTCTCTGCCTCTCAATGCTATCCTATGGGTGTGCACATCACCCTGTCCTTCTTGGAGATGATTTCTGTAGAATCCAACTCTGAAATGCCTTTTCTGTGCTCAAGCATCTTCAGTTGTTTCCCTTTGTCCCCAAACTCCTAGTAACCATGGCAACCTTATTCCTTATACTCCAAGATGTAAAGGCAAACAGAATTCTGAACTGCTTTCTAGAAACCTTTTTCTTTGTCTCTCTGCTTCTCAAGATGACTCTGCTCTCTTGAATGATACTCAATCATGCTCTTCACAATACAGGACTTCCAAGCACACTGTGACTGCTACCTCTTCTGCCAATTAAGGAACACACAAACGTTGTTCTGTGTTCTTTCCAGGAGCCACACCCAAATTGTACTCCATTCTAATCTTCCTTTTATCCTCAAACCAATAGATACATTGGGGATTTTAAGTCAGTAACAGAGGACTTCAATGGCTGGAAGCTAGTGTAGATGGAGGATGAGCATGGGCTCTGATAAACTCCTGGGATGCATGCTAGGGTTCAAGAGGGGACTCACATGAATTCTGGAAGAGCTGCATATGCATTTCCACCAGGGGAAAGGACTGACGGAAGCTGTATGTCACCAAGATCTTCTTCTTCTGGAAAATTTTGGTGACCTTTGGCAAACAAGAGTGGGAATAAGATAAGAGGCAGGGTTTAGGGTGGGGGATTTCCAAATGATACCCATTTCTAGTAACTACCTTCCCCACCTATTCCCAGTAATAGGCATATGCACATGAGCACATACATATACCCACAAAGAAGAACTGAAACTTTAGGAGCAGAGAGGTGGGAAAGAATGCAAGTTTGTGACTTCATGACCACGCACAACAAGCATTTGCAACTTTTAAAGGAACTACGTGAATGTTGGTTCCTCTAGGGAGCCTGTCCTAATACCTCACATAGATTTCTGTTTCCATCTTCTGAGCTTCCAGGGTGTTCCTTTCATACCTCTTCCCCTGACAGATTCTATGGTAGTTCTAAATATGTGATTGCCCCAGCTGGCCTGGAGGGTGGGGGTGGGGGGTTGGTGGGTCTAATTTTCAGGTTTTCTCACCCCAACTCCCACCATACAAAACTAGCTTGCAATGGCAACCTCTGCCTAGCCTCTGAACAGGATTAATAATCTCTCAACGACCAAAAGTCTTTCACAAGTATTTAGGCATTTTAGATTCACCACAAACATAAGCTTGGACAATCTGCAAGTAGTTAGTTTATTTCGTGTATTTTGTATATTGGGGAATGCAACCTAGGTCCAGACAATTGTTCTATCATTAAGCTACAGCCCCACCCTCTACCAATGGCTCTTCAAACAAAGGTTTTTGTTTAGGTTGGTTACAGTGCACAATGCTGTCAAACACTTTCTAGCAGTGGTGTGGTGTGGATGGTTGAGACAAGACCTCTATCATGTAGTCCAGTCTGATCTCAACATTCTGTTCCTTTTACCTCCACCTCCCAAATGATTAAATTACAGGGGTTTATCAGCACACCATGTTGCAAAACACATATTAGGCCATTTGTTTCTGAGTCCCTGAGTACAAGGGCTGAGTCTGATTTATCTCCATGTACTCAGTGTCTAGCACAAAAAACCAGGGGTGTCGGTTCGTGAAAGACATCTAACAGGGACTCAGCACCCATGTGGGCCAGGCCCACATGGTTTGAGATGGGATCATCTCTTCCCCCTCTTCTCTTCTATAGTACTGGGAATGGAACCTTGCATATGTTAAACAAGCACTCTACTGCTGAATTGCATTGCCAGGCACAGACTTCCTGTTTCATCCTCTTGACAACTCTAGGAGATAAGGGTTAGCACCATTTCGTGAAGCAAGCCACTAAGGTTTGGAGAGGGTGTTGGAGGTATGTTGTCTAAAGCCATGATTCTCAACTAGATGTGATTTTGACCCCTGCTTCCATAAGATACAGAACAACATCTGGAGAAGACATTACTTTCTTTTCTTTTGTTCCTTCCACTTTTTCTTCCCTGAAGATGTCCCCTCCCTCTTCCACCCTTCCTTCTCTGACTTTTTTTCCCTTTTTTCTGGAGAAAACATTTTTGGTTGAAGGTTTGCTGCTGCCTTCTAGTTGGCACCCCAGGGTGCTGCTAAACATTCACAAGCCAGGCCCTTGAAAGAGACAATTGCCTTGTTTCAAAATAGCAACAGTAGTGCCAAGATGGAGAAACGCTAATATAAAGAAGAGAAGACCAAGGAAGGAACAAGACTGCTGTTCTCAGGAGTACTTTCTCAGAGCAGAGGGAGAACATTTGCTCTTTGTGATCCCAAGAAACCGTGCAGAATGTAGAGTAAGAGGTGAACCACATCAGGAGGCAGAATCTAGCCAGGTGTGTTGACACAGGCCTTTAATTCTAGCTAAGAGGCAGAGGCAGGTAGATTTCTGTGAGTTTGAGGCTAGCCTGGTGTACGTAGTGAATTACAAGACAACCAGAGCTATTCAGTGAGAGTCTTTATTTTAAAAACAAAACCAAAAAACCAATACCCCCTCTCAAAATAACCAGATTCTAGTAGTAGTAGTCAGGGCTAAGGCACCTTGGAGAGTAGCTTTTGCCTAGGAAATCCTGAAAAAAAAAATTCCCTTTTGATCTATAGAATCCAACTAATCCTATCACTAAAAGATGGTACCTCTGTACCAGTGATGTGCTTTGTTTTAATCACTTCCAACATCAAGAAAACTGAGAGTTTTACAGAGCCACAGATTTACAACCCTCTGTGCTACGGCAGTGAATAGGGACATTTCTTACCACTTTCCAGATTACAAGTCTATTATCAGTCCCCTGGTCCTCGAATTTTTCTGTCCCTGTGTGGCTCTCATGTCATGAAAATGAAGGAAAAGGAGGGACAGAGATGGGCTATACCTTACTGGGGACCATGCAGGTGGCATGCTGGAGCATTGTATCAACCACACTGCACACACCATGGTTTGCACTAGACCCAACAGCTCTGCTGACTATCTCCCTCCCATTTCCTTCGGTACAATGCCCATACCACAAGGAGGTCATTGAAGAGGAAGACCTCCCGCTGATGCAGCCCCAGCCTCTGGGGGCGGTTTGGATCTGGCACCTCATAGAGCTGGCAGCAGCAAACCAGTCGACGGTGAGGGAGCGACAGGACCTGGACAGGTGTAAAAAAGTGGTGGTCAGCAAGGCCACCCCATCAGTTTCAGGCCTCTGGTACCTTAACAAGGCATATCTGTCACTCTGACACAAAGAATATAAACAACTAAGTCCTTTAAGCTTTTCTGCTATCTTGTCTTTGTCCCTCTAGAACCTTCTGTCTGAAATGTCTTTCTTGCCCAGCCCAGCTATATTCTGTCCCTCTTTCATATCACAATTCCCAAGTTATTTTCCAAGAAGCCTTTCTGACTTCCCTTGACTTAAAATGGCCTCTCCCTGCTTTCTGTTCCTCTAAATTAGACTAGGAGGCAGAAGTATTATTTGTGTCTTTGTCTGGGAACCTCACTAATCTTTGAGTGCCCCTAAAGACAGAGATTATGTCTGATTCGAATCTGTCTCTGGATCCCGGCAAAATGGTAAGACATTCATAAATGTTTGCTGGCAATAGTATATCTGCTTCTTAGCTACTACAGCTTGCCTCTCTTTACTTGGCTATCTTTACATAGATAAAAAGAAAATATTCATCCTGCACCTGTGATGGACTCTGCAATATACTAAATGCACTTATATAAATAATTTCCCATAATCTGTACCATGATTCCTAAGGAATATCGTATTTCCCACTTTATTTTACAGGGAAGGTGAAGCTGGGGCTGGAGGGGGCAGTGACTTACCACACAATGATGCCTCCTACCCTGAAGTCACTTACCGGTTTCTTGCCAACAATCATGCGCTCCACAGCCTGCACCTGGGACACATGGTCATCGTTGGTCCTCAGTTCACGACCTTGGATGCGCTGGTAGATGCCTACCAGAAGGTCCCGGGGGATGTCTTCACCATTGTCAACTCCTACATGGAAAGTATAACAAAAGAATATGTCACATTAATATAGAAGGTAGGCAGTAGGGGGTCCTCCATAATACCCCACACTCAGGCATAGGGACAGGAAGGTGCCCTTCAACAAAACAGCCAATTGGGTTTTTGTTTTTTGTTTTTAGCTAGGGTAGGGATTTTGTCTAAACAACTTATACTGTAATTGAGCCAACCAGGTACTACTTTTTATCTTCCTTTTGCTTCTCTTAACTGAAAATAGTACTTTCAAATGATACAGAGTTAATAAGAGTCTAAGCAGATTGGCATGTCTACTGATATCACAGTTTCAGAAATGAATCTTGCAAGACCATAAATATTCAATACCATCAACTCCTTTCCAAAACATATATCCTAAGGGATTATTCAAAAATATTTATGAGCTGGATGCCAAAGAATGTTCACCAAGTGGTATTTATGGAGAAATTCTGAGACAGCTTAATTTCGAACAGTAGAGAAATAGCTAAGTAAAGGATAGTTTATCTATTAACTTGATGTTTACCAAAATATTTCAATAGTGTGAGAAAATTCCCGTAGCAAGTTAAGTGAAAAGAGGAAGATAATAAACTACTTGAGAGTCAGAGAGATGCCTGAGCAGGTAAAGGTGCCTGCTGCCAAGTCTGACAGCTTGAGTTCCATCCCCAGAATCTACATGGTGGAAAAAGAGAACCAATTCTTACAAGTTGTCCTCTGACCTCCAAATGAACAATTATGGCATGTGCATGTTCACATCTGTAGCATGTGCACACACCCACAAATAAATAAGCAAATAAATGTAATGAAAAAATAATTTTGGTACTGCTGAGCATCAAACCCAGGGTCTCATGATAGCCCCATGTCCCTCATTCCTAAAATAAACATGTATTTCATTTGTTTGTTTGCTTGTTTATTCAATAACTGAAGGAAATATATAGTCACATGTATATGTACACACACACACACACATACACACCCCCCTAAGCCAGATTAATAAAATGAAATTGTCAGATGGTGGCACATGCCTTTAATCCCAGCACTCAGGAGGTAGAGGCAGGCAGATCGGAGTTAGTCTATAGATCAAGTTCTAGGATAGCCCCTATATTGAAAAACAAACAAACAAACAAACAAACAAAAGAACCCCATCCCTCCATATCCATCGGAGGTTGGTTCCAAGATCTTCCATCAACACCCAAATTCAAAGATGTTCATGGCTCATATATAAAATAGTATTGTCAAGTATGGTTGCCAAGTGATAAGGTGTTGGTTTTAAAAAATGGGGGAGTATTTTCATATAGCCTACATCATAATTCTCCAGTTACTTTAACTCATCTGCATATTACCTACAATACTTACTGCAATGGTAATGCCACATGAATGGTGGTTTTACTGTATTATTTAGGGAATAATGACAAGAAAATGGTTGTACATGTTCAGTACAGACCCAAGTTGGGTTTTTTTTCCCAGAATTTTTCAGAACAGAGACTATAGCAGCCTCCCCTCCATTGTCCTTTGTACTCATTTTACTTGGTACACAGTAAGTATCCAGTAAGTGTCCACTGGCTGAGTGGTTGGTTGGCTAAATGAATAAACAAATGGAGAAAAAGGTGTCTAAAGTAATCAAATGAGTCTTTATGGGTATAAATAGGGAAGACAAGGAAAGAGCTAACAAGGAATGGATGAAGGAGTGAGACACAGTTTAAGAGCCAGGCTGTTTTGTTTTGTGAGACAGAGTCACATTCTATAGCCTGAGTCAATACTTAGTTTATGGATAGACAACAGTTTTTCTTTGCAGTGCTGGAAATCAAACTCAGAGCCTTGTACATGCTAGATAAGTGCTCAGCTGCTGAGTTACCTGCACAGCCTGGCAAATGACTTTGATAAATTTGAGTGAATTAATAGGTGAATGCCCTGGGGGAGTCCAGCCATGAGATAGAGTGACAGCATAGAAGAAGGCTAATTTATAAGGACATCTGGGATCTCTCTCACCCCACTCCCATCCCCACATGCTTTGCTTTTCTCAGATGATGTGCAAGAAAAATAGATGGGAAATTCTGGTCACCTCTCAGGTTCTTAATGAAGTCATCCAGCTTCATCTTGCGTTCAGCCTTGACACTGGGGCTGTACATATCGGTATTGAGGAGGATGATGGCAAAAGCAAGGATGAAGATGGTGTCTGGGTTCCGGAACTGGCGTACGAGGGCAGGGTTACAGACACAGTACCGCTGGCTGTGAGACAAGAAGGGTCAAGTCCAGACTTAGGGGCCAACAATTTCTACCTACCCACCCAGGTTGCCATCACAAACCCTTTCCTTCAAGAAACACTCCCTTAGCATTTGGAGTCTGTCCTTTTCATTTTCTCCAACACCACCATGAAAATTCATAACCACTACCTTCTTGGAACTTTTCTGGGAGATTTAAGTACATTGTCTCATGCAATTCATCACAGCACTGCATAAATGCTATTTCCCCATTTCTTTCTGCCTATAGTTCTAAGGATTGAGCATTGGGCCTTGAGCATGCTAAGCATATGCTCTACCACTGAACCAACTAACTCCCAAGCAGTTCTATTTTACACAGGATATAATGAAGGCTTGAAGTGGTAAGGTAACTTGCCCAGGCAATAGAGCTGGCGAATGGTAAAGCCCGAAAGAAAAATGATCATCTGGCTTCAAAGCAAATCTTCCTCCACCTCTCCTGAGAAAAGCTCCAAAGGGGTGGAGCAAGATTTACACCCAGCTCTGTCTGATCTTCAAAGCACTTAGAGCTGAGCATAGATAATATGGAGTTAGATGCAGTCAAGTTTAAACCCTGATTCAGCTAACTTACTCTAATGCCCCGGAATTTTGTCATCTACAAAATGAAAATGCCTGTAGAAGGATCTACCTCACAGAACGGTAGCCTTTTTTCTTCAGTACTGGGCACAGAAACCAGAGACTCATAGTCATAACAACAGGCAAATGCTCTATCACCGACTTACATACCCAGACTCCTTTTTTTTTTTTTCCCCCGAGACAGGGTTTCTCTGTATAGCCCTGGCTGTCCTGGAACTCACTCTGTAGACCAGGCTGGCCTCGAACTCAGAAATCCGCCTGCCTCTGCCTCCTGAGTGCTGAGATTAAAGGTGTGTGCCACCACACCCGGCTACATATCCAGATTCTTGAGTGCTACCATTTATTGCTGATCTTGTCACTTATTACTATGCCTAGATCTCAGAGGCTAGAGCTAGATACTTCATTTTCACTGACTTGATTCTTACAAATGCCTCTTAAGATGGAATTTATCATTTCAGAATTTTTGTTTGGTTACGTTTTGTTTTGTTTTGTTTTGTTTTGTTTTGTTTTTGAGACAGAGTCTCTCGGTGTAGGTCCAGGCTGTCTTGGAACTCACTACATAGATCAGGCTGGCCTTGAATTCAGAGGTCTACCTGCCTCTTCCTCACCACACCAGACCTTTGTTTCTGTTTTATGACGAGAAAATTATAATGTCCAGAAAGTAGTGTCTTGTGGAAATAGGGCCCCATGCCAGAAAGGGGCAGCTTCAGGAGTGAGAAGCAGGCACACCTGAAAGCTTCAATGAGTCGCTCCACTTTCTGGGCCTCACCCTGAACTCGGATATGGGATTGGAACTTCCTGAGTGCATCGTCCAAATCCATAGAGGAGAAGTCCATCTCATCCACCACACAGCTGAAGAGTAAAGAAGCAGGGTGGGTGGTGGCACTCTTCATTTCTCTACACAAACCACTGACACACCCACTTGCACAAGCAGCCCAACATTCCCACTGACAGACTCCCACGCTTTGGACCTACAGCCACAAGTATCATCACATCTGAGGACAGAATGTTTGAAACCCAAGTAAGAAAATCGAAGGCACATGGTCACTAAGAATGCTTCCCCTTAATCTATTTGTTTTAGTGATGGGAAACTGAGGCCCAAAGCAAAATATCAGATGAGCATGCCCTGCCCAGAACCACCCTTAGGAGACTTTAGGAATAGGGTCAAAGAAATAAAGACCCTTTTGGAGCAGAGGGGTATGGGAACAAGAAAATCTATTCATCTTGTTTTGAAAGTTTATCTGAGCAAAAAGACAGACTGCCTCCCTCCTGTCTTCCTTTTCCCCCCTTCCTCCCTCCTGTCTTCCTTTTTCCAGGAATCCCTGCCCCCCCCCCCCAGGCCCCATGCTGGGGTCCTCACTCCAACACATCTCTGTTGAACTGCTTCTGCCGATTCCCCAGGAATTCCCCTATCATCTGCCGGCTCAGGCCTTTCCTCTCCAGGATGAAGTGAGCCACCCCAACAGGGGTGTCAGACAGGAAGCCTCGTTCGATCAAATACTGGATACCCTTCTCTGGCTTCCTGCAGGAAGAGAGGAAGTAGCTGAGATAGTTGTTCCTCTAGAACTGTGCCTGTCCTATTTCTAATTTGATTCAGGGCCAGACTAAACAGGGCTTTAGAGAGCCAAGGATCGATCATGTGGTTAATTCCTTCAGGGTACAGATGAAAACACCGCAGCACAAGTAGCTTTTAATGGCTGAGGCATCTCCACAGCGCAGCCCAGAAACTACTTTCCCATTTCACAGAGTTTCACAATTCCAAGGTATTCTTACACTAATCTCCTCTTTTACCTGAGGCATACCAAAGTTGGGGGGGGATGCTCTTTGCAGGAATTATGATAGGCCCAGCAATCATCAGAGAGTCTTGAGAGGGGGCCTGAGCTCTAGACCAAGACTGCTTCCCTGAGTCACAGACCCCCAGGACAGGAAAGAAGTAAAAAAGTTGCTTTGTTCCACATCCTACATCCTACTCAGCCTCTGTGACTGTTTTTACAGATGAGGTACTTCTAATGTTTTTGGAGAGTGGAGCCAAAAACCTCTTGGTTGGAATTGTCCCACATGCAGAACTTGAATGCCTTAGGAGGGCCTCCATAAAAATAAATTTGCAAGTTTGGACTTAGATGTTCTAGGAGTCTCTGGCCAATTACTTTCTAACTGCATGATTTTGGCCAACCTCTTTTACTTCTCAGTGTCTCAATTCTTCATCTCTAAAATAAGAATATTACTATGAACCTCGCTGAAGTTATTGTGAAAATCAAATATAGGTGGCAGTGTTTAACAGACTATAAAGATGTGAAGTATTACATCAAATGCCTTCCATTACATCTAATGTTTTCTAATTGCATCTTATGTTTTCTAATTATTTTCTAATCAAATGCCACACTCTCATCCCCATTCCTAAGCACCTGGCACAGAACCAGGCACCTAGAAAGGGCTTAGTCACCATTAGTCACACCAGCTTATGGAAAGATGAAAAAAACTGAAGCCCCAAGAAGAAACATAAGTTACCTAAGACCAGACAGCAAGTGAGCAAAGGCAGGCTAGGGGTCCTGGTCTAGGGCTCATTATAGTCCTGAAAAGGGGGAATAGGGAGGACAGTACCTAGAAGCCATTTGGGAGAAACATCTTGCTCAAAATCATACAAACAGATACTGAAATCACCAGGACCTGAACTCAGGCATGTTGGGAGCCTCTATTATGTAACTCTGAGTTTTTGTTTAATTTTTCTTTATTTCTTACTTTGGTTAGCTGTCTTTTGAGACAGGGTCTTACTTTGTAGCTTAGGCTGGCCTGGTGGTTACAACGGAGCCCAGGCTATCTTCTAACTTATGGCAATCCCCTTTCACTCAAGCCTACAGAGTGCTAAGATTTCCAAGTGTGAGTTACTACATCCACTTTCTGCTGTCCTTCTCATCCCCAGACATCTGGGAAGAAATACCATTGCATCAAATGTCAGGATAGCAGAATCAAGGTCACTGCTTGGAACTAGCCTCTAAAACAAGGTGCCCATGCAGGGTGGGAAGAGGCAAGGAAGCTAGAACCGAGAGCACATACTTATTGAAGAGGTTGAGGCCAATTCTGTAATGCCGCCTTTGTACCACATCATTGTTGAAGGCTGGCGAGTCCCAGCTGTGCCTTGTCTCCCGCTGGTAAGTCTGTTTGCACAGGCCAGTGGCTGGCGGTTCCCTCAGGCTATCCCGAGAGGAGGAGCCAGAGCTGCAGTTGATGGTTTCATTAGAGTTGCTGGAGCTCTCCAGGCTCTCATTGTCTCCACCATCAGAGTTCTCACCTGCTGCCTCACACTTCCCCAACCTGCGACCTCCAGCCACACCACTGGGCCCAGTACCACTATTGGGGGCTGGTGGGAGGGGCCCTGGTGGGGCTGGAGCTGGACCCTCGGGGGCAGGGTAGTGGCGGTGTGGGATTGGGGCCCTGCCTGGTGGCCCCTTGTGCTTCAGGGTCCCATGGGGGCTGCAGCCATCAGCCTCATACACCAGCTGGCGGTGGACAGAGCCGCGATCTGAGCGGTCACTCAGGTCTACAGAACTGTCACTGGGAGGCTCAATGGTCAGGAGGGGGAGGTGTGCAGCCCGGAGCCGGAAATCCCGGCACTCCAAGCACCCAGGACCCCTTCGAGTGCCTTCCTCACGGCTACCATCTTCCCGGGTCCCTGGTGGCATTGGTGGAGGAACTGGTGGGAGGGGAGCTGGTGCCCAGAACTCAGGGCGGCCTTGGGGTGGGGGCTCTGTGCTGGGCAGTCGCTCAGGTGATGGAGGAGGAACTGGGTCATCCAAGTACAGGGGGAGGTCACTGAAGGATGTGGCTGAGCTGTCTTCTTGCTGTTCCTTTGATTCCCGCTTCTCCAGTTGGCCTGACCCTGGCTCCTCAGACATAGGCCCTGACGGGTGGCAGTTCAGGGCCTCATCAATGGATTCAGCCAGAGACTTTACCTGTACACAGTGAAAGGTGAAAAGAAAAAGAAATCATAAAGAGAGGAATGGTACAAGGGTCAAAAGGTAAGAGGAAGGGAAGGGAAGGTAAGAGGAAGGGAAGGGAAGAGGAAGGGAAGGGAAGGGAAGGGAAGGGGAAGGGAAGGGAAGGGAAGGGAAGGGAAGGTTCCTGGTGGGTCAGCCAAGAAAGCAGATCCTTTTCTTTATTTTAAATGTTTAAAATACATGCTCTCTCTCTCTCTCTCTCTCTCTCTCTCTCTCTCTCTCTCTCTCTCTCTCTGTGTGTGTGTGTGTGTGCATGTGTGTGTGTGTAAGTGTTTTGCCTGCATGTCTGTGCATCACATGTATGTGTGGTGCTAGCGGAGGCCATCAAATCCCCTGGAACTGGAGTCACAGAGGGTCTGCCATCTCTCCAGACCCTTATTGTTTCTTTTATATACACACAAATACATTTTTATTGAAAATACATTTTTTCATACAATATATTCTGATCATAGTTTCCCCCAGATCCTCCCTACCCATCTAACCCCATGCCTTCTTTCTCTCTTTAGAAAACAAACTAGAAAAATCATTTTTAAAGGACAAAGAAAAAGCACAAGAAACACACAGAGAGACATCTAATAAAAACCAATACAACACAAAATTAGAAACCATAATACACAAGCAAAAAACCAGTAAGACAAAAAAAACGTCCAAACAAGGCAGTATGAGATAAAAAGTCTACAAAAATACCATTGAGTTCATTGTGTGTTGTCCAGCCAGTCCCTTGTTTTAAACTTTATTATTTTTTTAAAGCTTGCAAAGAATCCCATAGGTTCTTACTAGCTTATAAAATAACTCCCAGGGAGTCACTGTGAGTTCACAGAGGCTAGGACTAACAGTGACAAAATACTTTCTTGGGCACTCCAGTATCCCTGTCTCCATATCAAATACTCCCTCCTCCCTGCTCAAGCCACACTCTTACCTCTGTCCAATAGGCTCAGTTCCCATGCAGGGAAAACCCCAAAATCTCAGCTTCCTCTCAGAGCTCTCTGTGTGAAACTCTCTTAGGAAATCCATATTTACTCTTGAGAAAATGAACACCTAGTAACTCTGTCTCCAGGTGTACTCAGCTTCCCAGCTGACCCCCCCCCCCCCCAGTGATCTCTACCACAATCTTAGATATCACACTGTACTAAAGTTGGTCTGTGTGGCCCACAATACATGGTAGTAGTGAAGGCATATCATTCTGTAATGACACTGGCAAGTACTGCAAAATCTGTTTAGCATGCTCTTGGACTTGTATCCTTTCAGACTCCTCACCGAAGGGAAGCCACACTGTGAACAGTCCTGAGAAGGACTGCCAACAAGAGAAGAAATTGAGCATAGAAGCAGACCTGCCAGCCCCAATCCAGTCTTCTGAGATTGGGTCCTACACAGCTTAACAGTGGCCTCCTGGGGCTGGTGAGATGGCTCAGTGGGTAAGAGCACCCGACTGCTCTTCCGAAGGTGATAAGTTCAAATCCCAGCAACCACATGGTGGCTCACAACCATCCTTAATGAGATCTGGCATTCCCTCTTCTGGAATGCCTGAAGACAGCTACAGTGTACTTACATATAATAAATAAAATAAATCTTTAAAACAAACAAACAAACAAAAACAAAACAAATCAAACAAACAAAAAAAAACAGTGGCCTCCTGAGAGACCTGGAAACAGAATCATCCAGCCACATCTCTCACAGCTTCCTGGCCCTCAGAAACTGCATAAGATAATGTTTGTTGTTGTGTGCGGTGACACACCTGTAATTATGGTACTCCAGAGGCTAAGCCAGGAGTTCCTCAAGCTCAAGGCCAGCCTGGGCTACACAATGCTACTCTGTTCAGAAGAAAAATAAAGAAAAGAGATCGTTTGTTGCTTAAGCTCAGTTCTAATCTCAGGTTCTTTGTTTTAAAGCCTGTTATTACTGTATGGATGAGTACATGATGTGTGGGTGTAGGTACAGAAGCCATGGCATGTGTGTAGAGTCAGAGGACAACTTTGTGGCACTTCTTCCTCTTCTTCCTTCCACTTCTTCCTTTCCATAAGTTCCAGGGATTGAATTCTGGTCTCCAGGCTTGCACACCAAACGCCTTTACCAACTGAGCCATCTCATCCACTCTCTTTGATGCATACTCTGACCTCTAAGGTCAGATTTAAATTACTAAATTTTGGGGTAGTTTGCTGTACAGCAATAAGTATAATCCATTTCCCCCAATCTGACTTAGATAGAAGTGAGTGCTAGGTTTAGACCTGGTTCTTCTCTCTTTTCCATCAGATGGTATTTTCCTGTTCTCTATTCTTCCCTTGAGGGATAGGTGTGAGCCCAGTTTCTATTTTAGATCAGCTACTGCTTGACATAGAAAAGATGCTTAATTATCACATGAATGGATGGATGGATGATGCAGATCTTCCCTTCATTACTTCTTTCCTTCCCTCCATTTTACTAGCCTCAGAGAAGCAAGCAGAGACAAATGATAGGGTCATATAACAGAGTTTAGATCACAGTGATTTCTTCTTTTATAAAACTTCATTCATTCAACAATTTTTACCAAGTACCTCCTTGGCTTTAGGAGAGAAAAAAAAATCCAACTAACTTAGCAGTTACCAGATACCAGGTACTTTCATGTATGTTACCTAGTTGAAATGCATTTCCACAACAGCTCTAAAATGGCACTAAAAAGAAAGCTTTAATTCCATCTTGCTGATCAAAAGGTGAGACCATTTGCCTGAGATCATACAACTGGGAAATGGCACAGCTGGGGTTTTTAAATGGGGAGCCATGATGAAATCTCCTCAGTTTAGAATGGCCACTCACTGCCATGTCTATTCCCATTATTCCATGTTTTAGCAGATGCAATCACAGTGCCTGGACCAACAACGCACTTTTCAACATCTCTAACTAGCGACATCTTTCCAGTTCCGTAAGGCCTAGTTACAATGCTATTTTCTCCAAGAAACGGGTCTGGTCTTCTCAGAATCCCTTCTGGTTCTGAGTATATTCTATTTTAGGAGATGACCATGCACCTATATGCTTCTACTGTCTACCAGACTGGGAGAGCCTTAAGAATACTGACCAGAGCACATGCCTCAGCCTCGGTCTCCTCTTTTATAAAACGGGGAAAAGAATCTCTATGTCACAGATCTATTGTGAAGCATACAGAGTACCTGGCACCCAGCAAGTGTTCATTATGTTAGTAAAGGCTTTATTTGATGTATATCAAGTTTCCAAAAGTAATGACTTTTTGTCTTCTTCTTCTTCTTTTTTTTGTTTGTTTCTTGTTTTTCGAGACAGGGTTTATCTGTATAGCCCTGGCTGTCCTGGAACTCACTCTGTAGACCAGGCTGGCCTCGAACTCAGAAGTCCGCCTGCCTCTGCCTCCCGAGTGCTGGGATTAAAGGTATATGCCACCACACCCGGCTTGACTTTTTGTTTTCTTATTTGTTTATATATTCATAGTTTTAGTTTTATTGCATTTATTTAGAGTGTATGTGCATGCACATGTGCTTGTAGGTCACAGTGCCTGTGTGCAGGTGAGAGGTAAACTTTCAAGAATCTGTTCTTGGGGCTGGAGAGTTGGCTCAGTTACTTTTCTAACCCAAAGTTTCAAAGTCCTTCCACAATCCTCCCCGAAACATGGTCAGATCTGTCAGAACAATATCCCATTAACCTTGTACCAACTTCTGTTTTAGTTAGGGCTTCTATTGCTGTGATAAAACACCATGACCAGAAGCAGCTTGTGAAGGAAAGGGTTTGCTTCAGCTTACAGTTTGCAGTCCATCATCCAGGGAAGTCAGACAGGCCAGAAACTCAAGGCAGAGACCTGTCCAGGAGCTGATGCAGAGGCCATGGAGGGTGCTGCTTACTGGCTTGCTCCCCATGGTTGCCTCAGTCTGCTTTCTTATAATACCCAGGACTACCAGCCCAGGTATGACACCACTTACAGTGAGCTGAGCCCCCCCTCCCCCATCACTCATCAACTGAGAAAATGTACCACAGGCTTGCCCACAGGCCAGTTTGATTTGGACATTTTCTCAACTGAGGTTTCCACTTCTAAAATGACTATGTGTTGAGCTCAAGGAAACCTAGCACTTCTTATTCTTGCAGAGGACCCAAGCTCGTTTCCCAGCACCCACATTCATAAGGTTTCATGGAATCAGACACCCTCTTTGGAATGCAACAGGTATGAGGTGTACATGTGGCCCACAAACATACATGTAGGCAAAACACCCAAACATATAAAATAAAATAAGTAAATCTTTTTCTAAATCAGTTTTGGGGGCCTGGAGAGATAGCACAGTGGTTAAGAATATACACTGCTCTTGCAGAAGACCTAAGTTTGGTTCCTAGCAGCCATGCCAAATGTGTCACAGATGCCTTTAACCCTAGTTCCAGGGGACCTCACACACACACACACATACATACACACATAAAAATAAAGTATTTGAAATAAAGAATCTGTTCTCTCTCCTTCCATAGTAAGGGTTCTGGGGATTGAACTTAGGTCATCAAACATGGCAGCAAGGGTCTTCACCCACTAGGCCATCTTACTGGCCCTGTGCACCCGAGTTCTAACATGCTTGTTTTAGCAATGTAATTTTTTTTAACAGTGCTGAAGATGAAGCACACTGTGTGGCATATGTTAGGCAAGTGCTCTACTACTGAGCTATATCCCTGTCTTTGGGGTTTTTATTGGTTGGTTGGTGTTGTTTGACACAGGTGTTCCCAATCCTCCTGCCTCAGTCTCCCCAGTGCTTCAATTACAAGTATACACTCAGCTGTAACTCTTTCTTGTGTTAATAATTCTCTCTCACTACTCTCCAAGTCTCAGTTCAAATCACTGCCATTTGTTGCTGTTAAGTGCTTAATAGCAAAACTTCTGATAGTTTGGAAAATAGATAAAAAAAAAAAAGCAGTAGAAGCAGCCAGAGACCAGGAATGGAGAAGAAAAGCCCCTTTCAGGGCTCCTGACCTGTTTGGAGAAGGAGTCCTCGAGCTCTGTGATGTCATTAGAAAACTCTCCAGATGTGGTGACTGAACTTCCACCACCATCGATGCCCCCACCACAGGAGCCTCCATAGGGGAGGCCCCGATCAAGCCGGTGGCTCCGGGCGCCAGCCATGGCACCCTCATCCAATGAGGCAGGCTTGCCCTCGAAGTATGCAGGGTTCTGTGCTTTCTCGTACTCCTCAAAGGAGAACTGCATCCGCATGTTGGACAAGATGATGCGGCGGGACATGCGGCTTTCTGAAGCTGAGCTGCGCAGTCGCTCAAAGTTCTTATTCATACGGTACTGTCGAAAGGCTGTCTGGATGGTCCTGGCAGCCCTGCGGCTCAGGAAGGAGCCCCCATACTTCCTCTCCAGCATTTCCACCTGTCAGAGAAACAAGTTCAGAAAGTTGCCAGAGCCTCATCCATATCCCAGTCAAGTCACAAGTAACTGCTGGAAGTCATGACAGGCTCTGTGCCCAGTGTTTTCTCACTTATAATCCCAAGATGTACACAAGGGAAAAAAAAAGGAAACACATATATTTAAAATCAGAAAAAACTTAGAAAACCAAAAAAAAAAAAAAAAAAAAGAAAGAAAGAAAGAAAAGAAAAAGAAATGACGGAAGGAAGGAAACAGTAAACGAAGAGGAGGAACCTGAAGGAAGAAGAAAGAATCAGAGTAAGAGAGAAAAGCAGGAAGGAAGGAAAGAAGGGAGGGGTGAGGGAGGATTCACCTACAGTCCAAACATCCAGACATAGCCATAACTAATGTGTTGATAAGTGCCTTTCCAAGTCCTGTTTTTCTTAAATCTTGTATAATGTCCTCCCCTCCCTCCCTCGCCCTCCCTGTTCTCTCTTTAACACCCCTAGACAGTGTATTGCATCATACTGTGAAACTGTCAAGGTATGTGTGTGCGCTCCCCCCTTAGAGTGCATGTTGTTAAAGTCTGAAGCCCATTATTGGCATTACTGGAGCTCAGTGATGTTTGCTGAGTGAACAGGAGGCTCAGTGCCTATGCAGTGAATGTACAATGATAGGCTCTGGAGCCCGTCTTCCCCAGTTCCAGACTTACTGTCCCTCACTGAATACCACCCTCAAGAGGTATTCACACCACACCACACCCCCTCCTTCTCTCTGTATCCCACTCCCATTTTTCAACCAGAGCCATCTCTTCTGCACCTTCTTGTCCTGCAGGTCTGTGGAGAGTTCGTAGCTGTCTGACAGGGCCTTGGAGCGCTTGATCTCCTCCTCCTCCTGCTTCCTCAGGGCGACACTGGCTGGCTGGAGGCGTGCCCTTTGAGCCCAAGGAAGGCCCACCCCGGCAGGGGGGCCCCCCATGTGGCTGCTGGTGGGGGGCAGTTGGCTCAGCCGGTAGGGGGGTTGGCTCCCAGGACTATCAACCGCTGTGCTCAGGTCACTGCCTGGGGCATCACCCTCCACACTGTGGGGAGGAGATAAAATGAGGCAGGATGTGGCAACAGGAGAGAGGCTTGCTAGGCCCAACTGAGTGAGTACACTAGATCCTGCCCCAACCCCATCTTCTCCCATTTCCTCAGATACCTAGAGACTCCAACATTTAAGAAACCTTCAATCTGTCTCTTCACTGCCTACACAGTTCATTCACTCAAGTGCCCTTGTTTTTCTTTATTCCCTTTCAGCCCCTTCCCATCAGAGCCCCATCTCCATAACTCTTCTGAGACACTGTGCCCTCAAGGGTGTCTTCTCAGTTTTGTCGTCAGTCCTACCCACCACCCCTCACAATCTGGTCCAGTCACAACTTTACCCCTAGTCTCCTCCCACTCCTGTCCCTAGCAGCTCCAGCCTCAAATCTTCCTTCCCCTGATGGCCTAGTTGCTCCCTCCCCGGATCTCTTCTCCACTCAGCTAATTCTTCATAACCCCATGCAGTGATTTCCCTTATAGTCCTATTCCCAGAACGACCCCAGACCAGTTTCCTTGACATATTGCCCCCCTCCCAGACCTGGTTGATGCTTCCTGCCCATCCAGGTCCTCCCTCCCCCACCCAGCCCTGCCCCTGTGCCCTGCCCCTGCCCTTAGCAGCCTGGAGTCCAGGCCTGGCCAGTTCCCAGGGTTCCCAGGCTGCTGCTGCTGCTGCTGTTGCTGTTACTGCTGCTGTTACTGCTGCGGCTGCGGCTGCTGCTGCTGCTGGTGAGAGGGCAGGGTGAAGGCACAGGCTGGCCCACAGTGGGAAGTGCCTCCCATTCAGCATCCTCACAGGTAAAGAGCTGCCCTGCGGGGAAGCTTCCTTTTTCTCCTCATGTCCTCCTCTGCTCTGCTCCGGGAGGAGGGCAGGGGGCTCTCAAGCAGAAAGGTGGCAGGAGCTGGGTCCCAGGCCTTGCCTGCTGCGGTTACCTAGAGCTGTTGTTCTGCCAGACCTGCTCCACACTGCCATGGCAACCAGGCTGCCAGGGAACCCAGGTGGCAGCAGAGCTCCAGGGCATGTTGAGAAGCACAGAGGTGGAGTGAACCAGGAAGACTGAGACATGGAGGAGGTTGTGGGAGAATGGGTGTGGCTGGGGCAAAAGAATGATATATATATTTTTTTTAAATCAGGGGAGTAAGATAGGCTGAGGGGAGGCTATTGGCTAGTAAAGGGATCAAAGAGCCACTCCTCCACCTCTATTGAGCAAGGCCAGGGGGCAAGGCAAGGGCAAGCTGGGTGGGTGGAAGGGGTTACCTACTGGCAGAAGTGCCTGTGCTCTCTGGGGTCTGTCTGCCCTCTGTGCTGGAGGTCAGGGCAGTAGAGCTGGGCTTTACCCTGGTCGGAACTCTCAGGGGCAGTAGAGCTGAGCTTTACCCTGGTCGGAACTCTCAGTTACTGCTTATTCTCCACCCTCCCAAGTACTAGTCAGAACGAGACTGGACGGTTGCTTTGTACCCTAAATGTCCTTTCTCTCAGACCTCAGAGGACCCCAATGCCACCCTCCACAGGTTAGACCCAGCCCAGTCCAGCATCAAAGACATTTCTCTTGTCTCCCTCAGGATGGCCGGATCCTGCTCACCAACCTCTCAAACATTTCCCTTAGCAGTATACGTTTCAAACCCAGCTTTGAGCAACTGTCTCCTCTATCTACAAAACATCCACAGCTCTCACTGTCTATAAGTTAGTCCAATTTTCAATCACTCTGGCATTGAAGACCTCTCAAGGTTCAACAGACAATGCTTCTAGAATACAAAATATTTAGGTACCGTTCTTACCACTTTGTACTTAATAACTTGGTTGTTCTTCCCAACAATGCTATAAGGTTGTTATTTGTCATCATTTTATAGAAAACAAAGCCTGGAGAGGATAGCTACCAACAATACAAGCAGGATTCAACTCCAGGCAGAGTGACTTCAGAGTTCACGCCCTCAATCATTAAGCAACCCCCTAATCTTACTCACCCAGCTCAGCTTTTGTTTCTGTCAAATGTTCCTCAGGCCCCTACCTTCCAAACTGCTCATATAAGACCTACTCCCAATGCTATCCCCATCGTTCCTGCTAGTGCAACCTAAGAAATGCTCCACATGCTAGTTCTGTTAAGATTCAAGGTATATACCCCTACTGAGATGCCCCCTGAATCTTGCCACCAGCCAGAAATTACAGCTGATCTTGCTCAGACCCCCTCTCTTTACACACGACTTCTTTTTTTTTTTTTTTCTGGCAATGATTAGCTTCGGTAAAGAGTACATGACTCTCAGTACCCCAGCATAGTAAGGGAATTTGGTAATCTCTCTGGCTGGCACAGGACGTGGGGCCTAGACCAGGCCACAGTAGGTGTTTCTGGTGTAAGCGAGTTAGTGAATGTTCTTGGTGGCTGCTCTAATAAAACTCTCACTCAAATGTATACCACAAACTTCAGGCTTATTTGCAAATATCTTCTCTATCCTGTGGCTAGAGAGACTGTTGGAACATACAAATCAGCCCATCTTCCTTTCTCATCTAACCCTGCCACAGTTTCCCATAATTCACTCAATAAACAACAACCAAGTACTTTCCATGCACTAAGCACCAGAAATACAATAGAAATCAAAGCCACCAAATTATTTCTTCAGGAAGGTGATGCTAGAATGAAGGAAACAGAGAGAGAGAGAGAGAGAGAGAGAGAGAGAGAGAGAGAGAGAGAGATTTCAAAAAATGTTAAGATAGAAAAAAGCAGTGTTAATTGTGCATGTGCACATTTGCATGTGTATGTGTGTGTGTGTGTATGTGTGTGTAAAAGAGAAAAACAGAGGACAGAGAGAGACAGAGACAGAGACAGAGACAGACTAGGCATAGAACTCAGAAAATTATGCAAGCTAAGTAAGCTCTTGATCACTGAGCCACAAACTCAGCCAAATTTGCAATTTTAGATGTGATGTCCAGGAAAACTGTGGTTGCGGGGAATGACACAGAAGCAGAATCCTGGTGGAAATGAGGGAGTGAGCTGTGTAGCTGTTTGAGGTTAGAGAGCAGAGTCAGTACATGTCTACATGTTTAAGAATCTATAAAAAACCAATATAGACAGAACACAGTGAACAAGAGAGGGTAATGAGAAATAAGATTAGACATGTAATGAGAGTCGTACTAGTTAATTTTTGTCAACTTGACACAAGATACTGTCACCTAGAAACAGGGATCTTCAACTGAGTATTTGTCTCCATCAGATTGGCTTGTGGGCATGTATGTGAGCATTTTCTTGATTGTCAACTGATGTGGGAGGGCCTAGCCCACTCTGGATGGTGCCATCGTGGGCAAGTGGTCCTGGGGTGTGCAAGAAAGTGGGCAGAGAAAAGCATGGAAAGACAGCAGTAAGCAGCATGGTCTTGGCTTCAGTTTCTGCCTCCAGGTTTCTGTTCTGAGTTCCTGCTTGACATTCCTGATGACGAAATAAACCTTTTCCTCCCCAAGTTGCTTGTGGTCCATGTTTTATCACAGCAACAAAAGCAGACTAATACAAGGGATGCTGAGCCTATCATAAAGACTTTGGCTTTTGCTCTGACTGAGATGAACGTAGGAAGGATGTAACCTAACTTATCAATAGAACAGCTTCCAGCTTCCTTACCTGGCCTGAACCCTATACCACACCTAAACCTGACTACCTTCTGCTCACACTTCAACATTTAGCTCAGATGTGCCTTTCCACACCTGCTTGCCTCCTTCACACATGTTGCCTTACATACATGCCCCTCCTTCATGTTACTGTAGGACTCTGCAGTCATCTCTGCCCCTTGCAATTCCTTGTAACAGGTACTGTTAGCCCCCTTTATAGTGAAGTGAGGTAGAGTTGATGTAAATGTAACTCAAGGTCATACATAGCTATTAAGTAAGAAAGCCAAACTGTAAACTCAAAGCTCAGACTACCCACTAATGATATCTCAGCATCTCTCCCAACACTGTGCTGCTCCAGGCTTTCTACTCCTTGGTAATTCCTCTCTTGAGAACTTGCCCCATTCTGATTGCAAAGAGAAAAGTCGCAGGAATTGTCACAGCCTCCCATGGGAGAGACTGGCCAAAACCAAGGAGATTTCTTGAGGGGATGCTTTTGCTATCATACATACCACTGAAGAATCTTGTGACTGCAGGAACCCCTCATGTCTGAGCCCGTAAAACACTTAGTAACAGGTCAATCACCTGGACCCCTCCCCCCCATGTATGGACAAGTATAATATCACAGACACATTCAAAGGCCAACAAATCTAGAAACAAATATACACATCCATAGTCACACGGAAGTAGACATGAATACATGTAGATACAAACACACATTGCCTGCAGGACTATTCTTTAGGGGGAAATGAGAGCATCCTTTGTAGAGGGGAAGAATAAGCCATGCTACACAAATAACCACAGAACAAAGTGGAAAGTTATCAGGGGTGGGGAATACAGGAAGTGATGGGGGAGTAAAGGAGAGAGATTCCTTCTGCTTGGGGGTGGCTGAGCAGAATAAAAATAAACTGGCACTTAACTATGCACCTACCCTGTGTCAGGCATTTTCCACACATTATTTAATCTGCATGGCAAACACAAAGAAAGAATTAGGATCCCGGTTTTACAGAGGAATAAAAGAGCTCTAAGAGGGAAACCGACTGACAAAGGTCACAGAGCTGCAACTGGCAGACTAGGGATTCAGACCCAAAGCCTGTACTGGCCCTCCTGCTGTTTTGAAGTCTTCCTGGGAGAGGAAGCTCATGGACTGTACTTTGCCTAGGAGGAGCTAGGCGAAATGAGAGTAGAGCAATCTTGTAAGCCAAGGCTCTAAGATGGGGGAAGCAGGTTAGGATGCCTTCTAGACACTTGAGGTTGTTCTGTCCATGACAGAGGGTGGGGCACAGACCCTTCCCAGATGCTACTCCTGTTTAGTGTGGGGGGGTGTCTTTTCTCCCTCCTTTTTATTGGTACTGCCCATAGCCAAGAATTCAGCCAGGGAATGGGAATCAGAATGCAGTTACCATGGAAATGAATGGAGACTGTTGCTATGGATACCATAAGATGAGGGCAAGAGGAAAGCAAGGTTGCTGAAAACTATCCCCATGACAACTTAGGTTGGAAAGGGAAGGGACTAGAAGTGAGCTACAAGAAAACAAGGGGGTCAGGGTGTGTACATGGAACCAAGGGTTTTAGGTTCTAGAAGTAAAAGGCTAGGCAAGAAAACTGGAGCTGACAGAGAGAATGACAGGAGCAGGGCCTTTTGCTATCTAATCCAGTGTCACATAAAGTCCAATCCCAAATCCAGTCTGGATTAGCTAACAGCTGAGGGCTAATCAGGCAAACAGTGGGAAAGCAGATTCTGGGAGCCCAAAGACCTAGGTTGGAATCCTGGATCTGCTCATTTGCAACCCTAGAAAAAATAATAGTTTTAATTTCATTTTTTTTCACCAGGCCTAGCAACTGGGCAAAGTCTCACTTTTCTCACTGAAGGAGATACAACATAGGTGGGGAGATGAACTCAGTTGCAAAAGGTCTCAAAGCTAAGTAGTAGGGGAGCCAAGACTGAAAAGAAAACATATCTGAGCATACAAGGCTGGTAGTATGGCAGAGCATTTGCCTAGCATCTCCAGTTTGGGGTTTGATCCCCATTTACACACACACACACACACACACACACACACACACACACACGAAACAATAAGTCTGCCTAGAAAAGTTCCTGCTCTTCCTGTCCCCTCCCACAGTGGAGTCCCTGACTATCCATCTCTCCATTTCTTCCCACAGTGGAACACAACGGACTAACAGCGGACTAGACCCTGAGGTAAATATTTGTGGAGCAGTAAGTGAGGAATCAGGAAAGCTGAAGTTAGATGGGAAAAGCTCCTGCATTTAAGAACAATGATTCATGGATTTGTTCAGTCCACAGAGTTGGAGTGAACTTTGCAAACAAGTATTAAGAACCATCCAATCCCATAGATGCAAGTGAAGTTCAGGCAGCAAATGTGTCTTTCTCTCAAAAACTTCCCTATCTCTTAGACAGAAGTTGCACTTTGAGCTACAAATACCCATGCCACCCCCACCACTTCCTATTGCCTCTCACTCTGCTCAACATGTTCCAAACAGGGAACAACAATAGCATATAGCAAACATATCTATCACCTTTCTGCATTCAAAGACTTGCTTTATTTTTCTTGTCCAAAATGTCTTTTCTCCTTTTTACCCTTGGACTTAACTGGCCTAGATGAGCTCATCTTCATTTTGTATACCCTGAACAGGTAGATCCTCCAGCCAAGAGAATTCTGACTCATTCTCACCCCACCAGCACCCAACAGGATCAGGTACTGTCTCCTCTGTGTCTCATCTCATGGTGGCCCTTATCACCAGCCTTTCTTGAAATATGAATTGCCCACTCTTGATTCCCATATCTGTTTTCCTTTTAAACAAACAAACAAACAAATAAAAAGATGTACTTTATTTGTATGAGTACACTGTAACTCTCTTCAGACATACCAGAAGAGGGCATCAGATCCCATTACAGATGATTGTAAGCCACCATGTGGTTGCTGAGAATTGAACTCAGGACCCCTGGAAGAGCAGTCAGTGCTCTTACCCGCTGCCATCTCTCCACCCCTTTGCCCCCACATCTGTTTTCCAAGAGTAGTGACTTGGCGTGATTCACTTTTATGGAGCTACCATGTACAGGTCAGGGCCTAGCATACCTTGCTCAGCTACCCTGTCCCCTAAATCTACAGGTAACATGTCTGTATGTGTGTCACCATCTGTCTGATAACTGTTACCCTAAGGAGCCCCATGTTTAAAAGCCAACCATCTCCTATCCCTGTGATTAAATTCACTGGGCACATACATAGAAGCTTCCAGGTGCAGAAAGCCAGACTTCACACAGAAATCTCATATTCTCAGGATTTTTCAGGCCTTGGCTCACATAATCACACTTCCTTAGATATACAGCAACTCATGCAGTCTCTCACTACTGTGAGACCCGTCTACCCTCACATGCATGTGCACATAGATGCACAGACACACGGAGGCATATTTTTCTCACCACAGATATAGGCCTGCTCCCTTCCTGCAGCATAACCCCCTCTGGTCCAGCCAATTCAGTTGCCTGCACAGGTGTCAAACACTCTTACAGTTTCCAGTCTGTTCTTGACCTGCCCTCTTCCTGTATTCAGTTAACCCCTGCCCACTTCCTTCTATCTCCACTCAAATAAAGTATAGATGATGTTCTCCTGGTAACAGGTCACCTAGACTTACATATCCTGGAGAGACATTTGAGCACAGTAATTACTCGCTATTCCCCAACTTGACCCTGGTGCACACCAGTGAGGTTTTTCCCTATATGGACCCTATCCCTTGAAATGTCTTCTTGCCTCTTGCCTCTTGCCACCTAATCAAATCTTTCCCAATACCTGAGACCCAATTTTTATCCATCTTCCTCTGGCAAGCCCCCCTAGATCCTACCACTCCCCACCCACGTTCCCATTTCCTAACATAAATACATCATGGAAGAGGGAGCACAAAATCACAAAGGCCCCAGTCTTCTCTCCCAGGGGTACCATTATAAGCAAAGATTCTCAACCTTCCTAACGCTGTGACCCTTTAATACAGTTCCTCATGTTGTGGTGAACACCAACCATAAGATTATTTTGTTGCTACTTCAGAACTGTAATTTTGCAACTGTTATGAATCATGATGTAAATGTCTGATGAGAGAACCACCACTTTAAAGAGTCTTAGCTTTCAGCCATGTCAAGGAAGTGTTTGCAGTTTTGTTGGGGACATGGCTTCCTCTTGGAGATCCTAAAGTTACAGTATCAGAACCAAGGGATCCTAATATCACAGAATATTAACATCATATCATCAGATTTTTAAGTGGTAGAATTATGAAATCTAAAATCATAGGATTGGGGAATCCAAGTATCATAACACTGTAGAAAGAGAACTCATAGAACTGCATGAAATATGTCCCAGAATCATAGTATCTTCAAAGCTCATAATTACAGCTTTTTAAAATAGTAGCATCTCAGATTCTGAACATCAGCGCTGGAAGAATTCTGGTGACCCTGGTCAAAGCACTCTACCAATTTTCCAGGTGAGTAAACTATGTACTACAGAAGTCAAGGGCCATGTCCAAGATTAGCCAGTTCAAAAATGCCCCAGGCTAGGGCACTAAAGAAGGTAATAAGTGTGTTCCTGCCGGGAGACATTCACACATTTATTTTTTGAATGACTTTGAGCATTGACAAGCCACAAATCAAACCCTACTCTGTCTTCCAGCCCTTTACCAGCTTTGGATAGGAAAGAAGGCAAAGACAGGGAGATGGGGTGGGGTGGAACATACATCAGACAGAGAGAAGAGATCAGCTTTTATTGATGGAAATTTCTTTATACATAGCAACACACATGCTGAAAGGCCTTTTCCTCCTAATCATGTTTACAGAGCGCTATGGGAGTGATAGGGGTTGGGGAGAAGTGAGGCCTTCAAGCAGTGGACAGAATATGGCAGCTATGGCCACAGCAAGGGAATGAGTGACGGGGAACTAGGCAGGCTGGGTTCCTGCTCCCGTCTGGTCCTCTGAACCCTAGGCACCCTGCATCTCTGTTTGTGCTCACAGAGAACAGAGGTAGGTCCTTGGGGTGTCATTTGGAGACCTCTCCAGTAGTAACAAGCTCCAGGGTGCCTGGGAAGTGGGTATATGGGGGCAAGAGGGTCCAGGTTGCAAGCTTCAAGCTCCAAGCTCTGCTTCTCCCACATATTAGTAAAATCTAGGACTCCAGCTCTTTAATTCAGGGGCTAGAGCCTAGGGGAGACAGCAGGGGTAGGGGAGGAATTCCAAGAAGGAGGTTGGGGAAGTAAGAGCATGATGTTTGCCCATCTGGTTCCTGAAGCAGGGGACAGGGTCCCATGAGGGATCCATAGAGGCAGGGGTGGGGGCTGGTTAAGGCTTTTGCTTCTGCATAGAAAATGGCCCTTGTCCTCTCAGTTACCGAGAGGAGGGACTACTGCATTCGGAGGCCGGACAGCAGAACTGGTGAGCGTCTTCCTCTTCCTCTTCCTCAGTTTCCTCCTCCTCCTCCTCTTCCCTGGGGCCAGGAAGGGCAGGGTAGAGGCCACAGGCAGGGGTGACAGAGAGAGGCAGAGACATTAGTTTGCAGAGAAGGGGAGATACATGAAAGGGCCAGAACTGGGAGGTTGAACTAGGATGGGGGGGGGGTCCAAATGGGGTAGCCAGTGTGACACATTATCCAAGGCCACATCCAATTCAGTCTTCAAGAAAGGAATAGCCCTCCCCAACCCAGCCTTAATCTTAGGGTCACCTTCCCAGTATAGAAACACAATTTCTGACTCTGACAGTTGCCCAACCTTAATTTTCCTATAAAAAAAAATAATGACCTGTTTTATGCTAGAACTTAGTACACATTTTCTCATCTAACCCCTACAAAAACTTTGCAAAAGCATCATTTCAGAAATGATGCTTAACTTTAGAGACATTAGATAAGTTGGGCATAAAACACAGTCAGAATTTAATCCAGAGTTCTTAGAGTTCTCAGGTCTCACACTCCATCCTTCCACTCTGTCCTGATGGGACAAAGATTTGTATTTCATTAAGACTCAAGGTCAGCAAAAACAAGAAGATGCTTGGAAATAAAGCATGAGAAGTACACAGCTTTAGAAGTAAAAAGACCTGAGTTCATAGGTTAGGGATGTAGCCCAATATAGAGCCTAGCATATGAAAGGCCCTAGGTTACACTCCTAGAACCACAAAAAAAAAAGAGAAAAGAAAAAAAGAAAAAAAAGAAAAAAGAAAAGAAAAAAGAAAAAAGAAAAAAAAGAAAAGGAGAGGAGAGGGAAGAAAAGAAAAGAGAGGAAGATTTGGACCTAGACCCAGGCTTTATAAGTGTTTCCATGATATGTGGCCTTGAGCATTGTAATGCCCCTCTCATCTGTAAAATGGGACTTATGGTTTTAATGCCCAGGACTGTTGTGAGGCCTAGGACATCAAATTCCTAGCAAACAATCACAATGGAAACAAGAACAATGCAGTTTTGTTAATTGTTTCTAAATCTCATTTCTAAGAGGCCAGACTGCATATGGCAGCTACTGGAGTGGGGTTACAATACCAAGGAGTGTATGGGCTGGGAAAGGATCAGATGCCTCAGAAGTAAAAAGGTGGGTCTTCTGGGGACAACCAGGAAAATGGCAACATCCCATTCCCAGACTCAGTTAAGAAAATGTAAGAAGTATGGAACTCAGGAAAGAAAAGGATCAGAAAGAGATGAGGAGGAAAGATGACAAGCAGGGGAAGGCACTGTGGTCCATCTGGCAGACAAGCACACACATGAATACACATACACACATGCACACACCCTTCTCCAACCTGGAGATCCCTCTGACACACTGTTCTACACACTAAATCAGCACAATCACATAAGCCAGGTCTCAAAGCCCTGAGCCTTGGTTTCCCACTCCTTGTCTCTACAATGTGATAAAATGCCATAGTTCTTAAGGTTGTCACAAGAAAAGAATGACAGTCCAGTCTCACTGTGCATTTTTCTATTACCAAGGACAGGCTCCTGTTCTCTCTCTCTCCCTTGGACAACCTCCTTCTCCTTACTTTTTTTTTTTTAAAGATTTATTTTATTTTATTATATGTAAGTACACTGTAGCTGTCCTCAGACACTCCAGAAGAGGGAGCCAGATCTCATTACGGATGGTTGTGAGCCACCATGTTGTTGCTGGGATTTGAACTTATCACCTTCGGAAGAGCAGTCGGGTGCTCTAACCCCCTGAGCCATCTCACCAGCCCTTCTCCTTACTTTTTAAAGCCACCTTAAAAGTTTACTCTAAGCGCCGATCTCTTCTGCTCACATACTCATCTTGGCTCTTCATTGTCTGATGGGTAAAGTTAAGACTCCAAGTTGCCCTTGAAGGCTCCCTCATCATATGGTCTCACCTGGCTTTTCTGGACAAATTGATTCAAACAGGCCTGACTTCCAGTACCAGTCCCACCACCTACCACCTCAGTAGATTGGGATCCATTTCTTAACCAGCCTGGGACTCATTTTCCTTATCTGCAAAATGGAGAACTATCTATCCCATAGGGCATGGTAGGACTAAATAAATCCACGGATAGTTTGATGTTTAACACATGGTAACATTAGTATGGCTGCCATTGCCAGTGGTATCCATGTTGTTAGACTCACTCATGCTGAACTGTCAACAAATGAGTTCATTATTCCATCTGTATGCCTAGCCTTTTCACTCCTCTGTGCCTTTGCTGATTCTATTCATGCTGAATTTCATGCACCTGATCAAATGCTGCTTCCCAAGAGCCATCCTCCCTGACTCCCAGACATAGGTTATTCTTTGCTTCTACCTGGCTCCAGCATTTATGTGCTTGGTCAGGGCTCTTTGTTGATTTCTTTGAACTTCTTGAAGCATTCCTTTTACCAATCTCAATGCACCTATATGCCCACTACCACTACTACTTCCCCTCTTGGAGAGAAAGTGGGGTCCCCTATACTATTTAATACCAGTTTCCACCTGGGCTCTGGGGCCCATCCCTGCTCTCTCATCTACAACAACCATGTCTTCTTTCTCCCACATTCTGAACGGCTCCCTCTTTGTTGCCTCCCTTCCTGTCCTCATTTATAGAAGCTCAAGTCTTTCCCATCTGGGAATCAAAACCCTCTACTTGCCTCCACATCTCCCTCTGTCCCTCTTTTTTCTTCACAGCTAAGCTTCTTGAGAAATGTGTCTACACTGGCCATTTCCATCTCAGTACCTCCTACGAGTTCTGCAACCCACTGCAATCTGCCTCTTGCAGTCATCACTGCATGGAAAATGGTTTTTTAGAAAGGTTGCCCAGGACTTCCTCATGATTGAAGCAATATATTCACTTCTACCCTGGACTTAACTCCTCCTGGCCACAAGATTTAATATTCTCTCTCTCTCTCTCTCTCTCTCTCTCTCTCTCTCTCTCTCTCTCTCTCTCTCTCTCTCTCTCTTGATTTTTCGAGACAGGGTTTCTCTGTGTAGCCTTGCCTGTCCTGGGACTCACTCTGTAGACCAGGCTGGCCTTGAACTCAGAAATTCGCCTGCCTCTGCCTTCCAAGTGCTGGGATTAAAGACATGTGCCACCACGCCCGGCGAGATTTAATACTCTTAACAAGGCCACTTCCTTCCTTGGTGAGCCCCGTCACAGTTGGTTTTCCTGCTATTTCTCTGGCCCAGCCCTCTACTTCTTTTTGGGCCTACTGTTCATGTTGGTACCTCTTCCCCAGTTCTTCCTTCATATTCTCTTTCATGTGACTTCCCTTAAGTGATGTTATTCCATTTTGTAACTTCAGGTATGGTTCTATCTAGCACAGATCTTTCTTCTGAGTCTAGGCTAGCCTGTCCAGCCTGTCCAGCCTGTTCAACCCTCAGGTGCCAGAGGAACATCTCCCACAATCTTATCAGTGTAAGCCTTGCGTTTCGCATCTCCCACCTTAGTGAAAACTATTGCTTGACACCTAGTCACCTGTGTCCAAAACACATCTTGGAGTTACCCCACCAGGCAGGCCCAACCTTTTGATATTTTGACATGATGATACCTCCACAGTTTATACTTCAAAATTGTGCGATCATGTTACAAGGGGGAAAATGCAAAAGGTCTCAACAATGCTTTAGGCAAGTTTAACATTTTGTGTTAGACTAAATTCATAGCTACTACTAGTCAAGTGTGGCTTACACATTGGAGATTGGACACACATGCTTGATTATTCCTTAGCAAGTCAGAGTGACTGACTGGAAGTTGTTCATTTTACCTTCTAGTAGCTCTAACATTCTATATATCATCAGCTGCTGGCACATTATCTTCTATTCCTTTTGCCCCTCATTCAACCTTTCTCAAATCACATCATTCTTTCTACTGTTCTTCAAACACACACATCATCTGGAATATCACTTAAATTTGTGTATGGCTTTGCTGCCTGACTTCCATCAAGCCTCTGACCCACAATTCATCATTAAAGAGTTAAACTCCTTAAAAGGTACACCAACATCCTCTACCCCTTTGCCACACACATCCTGTTGTTTGTTATTTGTCATATCCACCAGGGCAGGCATCTGTCCTGCTCAGTGCTCCATTGCTCATGCCTAGAATAGTGCTTTAGTAATTATTCATTCAATAAGTGAATCCATTGCTAAGCCTGAAGACTCTTACTGTGAACTCCATTCTCAATCATGTCCACCTCCTCCTCCATCTTTCTCCACTCCCCAAGGCTCTGACTCTGGTACTTTCTTCTGCCAACCACTTCTCAGTCAATCTCCTCTTCTCTATGCTCACTGTTACTTTCTTAGTTTCTCTTTTCTTGGATGACTACATTAGCCTCTTCCCAAATCTCCCTTCCCTCAAAAACGTTAATTTGATAATGACACTTTCCCATTCAAGAACTGATCAAATCTCCCCAGCTGTCTACACCCTTGAAAAAAATAACAACCCTATACTCCCCCAGACAACTGCCTCTGCTCCACTAACATTTTTATTTGTTCTTTCTTATCTCCAAACTCTGTGTAGACTCTCAGAGCATCCTCCATTTTCTATCTTTAGCCTCCCTTTTTTGAGACAGGGTTACTCTGTGTAGCCCTGGCTGTCCTGGAACTGGCTTTGTAAACCAGGCTGGCCTTGAATTCACAGAGATCTGCCTGCCTCTGCCTCCCTAGTGCTGGAATTAAAGTTGTGCACTACCACTAACAAGCTATCTTTAGCTCTTGACATCATTATAGATCTTAAGTAATTAGCTTAGATGTTACTTGCTTTGGAAACCTTTGTGTGACTCACAACTAAGCAGTAAGAGCTCCCTCTCTCCACCTCCCTGTTCTCTAATCCAGAGGAAAATATGTGTCTCTGGTGTTACTTGGGGTCTCTAAGAACAAGGACTATGGTGGAAGTTAGTAATTAGGTTTGAGACCAAGGACTTTGGATGGTGGGTGAGCATCAATGGAGGTTCTTGTTTCTTGTACTTTTATCCTGGGCTAATCTATTACCCGCGCTCTGTCATCCTGTTAATGTCTACTCATTTCTGTCCTCTTGCCCCTCACCTTTGCTATCTATAATAGTTTATACCACCAAACAGTTGGATTGAAGCTTATTAACAACTCTCAAAGGAATTGGATTCCAAACTTTGAAGTTAAAATGCCTCTAAAAGAATGGTGCCCACCAGAGTTTTGCAATGTACTAACTACTTGATGCTACGTTTTCTATGACAATCAAAAGTCAAACCTCACACTGGCCTCTGTGTACACAATCCACTTTTTGTAGGCTTTCTGTATCTCTGGCTAAACTTTAACTCTCCATATAGTCAAAGATGGCTTTCTGATCCTTCTGCATCCACCTCCCAAGTGCTAAGATTACAGGTGTGTGCCACCTTGCCACAATTCATTTATTATATGGACTGGTGATAGGACAGTTCTACACTTGATCTTAGCCAAAAGGCCGAGAAGTGATGATAGAACAGTTCTTTTTTTTTTTTTTTTTTTTTTTTTTTGATACAGGGTTTCTCTGTATAGCCCTGGCTGTCCTGGAACTCACTTTGTAGACCAGGCTGGCCTCGAACTCAGAAATCCGCCTGCCTCTTCCTCCCAAGTGCTGGGATTAAAGGCGTGCGCCACCACGCCCGGCTGATAGGACAGTTCTAAAACACAAAATTTTATCAAATTATACTCTCATTTCAGATTCTTTCATGTGATAGTTTGTTACCAAACAATTTTGGCTCTCAGCCTTTTTGAGGGGATACAAATTCCTTTATACATTCAATGAAAGCCACAAGCTGTCTTCCCCATAAAATTATGTGCATATAGTTATAGACATGTAGCATTTTGATCCAATTTCAGGAGGTTTGTGGGCCTCATGAAGCCTATCTGGGAGCCATACACTCTACTCTCTTGCTCTATCTAAAAACATCCAGTTCTTTTGCATATGCTATTTTTTCTGCCTAGAATATTCTTCAGTACTTAACCCATCTGGCTAATTCTTACTTATCCTTTAAGACCCAGAATGCAGGGTGAATTTATCTGTGCCAGCCCTAGAAACAGGGATAGATTCCTTCTTTTGAGCCCCTATTCCCTACCGTCTACATCTTGTTTTCTTTTCTGTCACAGGCCTTCACAATCTTCCCTCAACTAACTGTGGATTCAGGGAAGACAACAACCATTACTTTCCATAGGCAATACTCGTGTCTACTGAAATAAGTACCAATCACCACAACTCTGAGTACCCATTATGTTCCAGGTACTCAGTGATATGAATTCTGAATGTACTCATTTGAATGAGATCATCTACTCCTTAGTCACTAAAATTCATGATGTTGTTCATAATATTCTGTTCTTTTCAACAAAGAAGACAACAGATTAAGAGATGTATGAAGTTGTTCAAGTGACAGAGTTTGGACAGAGATTGCCACGGATACTACAGCAAATAGTGGTATACTGTACTCTACTGCTCTGGATTGTACAATTACAAGAGAGTATCATCAAAAGAAGAGCACCGAGAACTAGGACCAGAGCTCTGGACCTGGCTTCCATTTTTCAAAACACCTCTTATTCTAATTCCCTCAGAGGTCTTGCCAAGGCCAGGCACCTGACGCTCTCCTTATATATCCTCCTCTTTCCCCAAATCCTGCCTGCTATGGTCAGGGCCAGCCTTCATTTCAGAACAGTTGTCACACATTTATAATGTTGTACACTTTGTCAGTAGGAAAACAAGATCTGTGTAGTCTTTCCTAGTCTTTAGTTGACAGTCACCCTGCAGTTTCACACATAGCATCCCCAATCCTAAAAACAGCCTTGAGAGGCAAGTAGGCATTAGCTTCATGACTAGACTCGGGAAAGAGAGGCCCAGAAGCTAAATGACTTGCCCCAAGTCACAGAAAGGTAAATGGAAAAGGCTGAACTTGAATAAACTGACTCAACTACTTTCCCCCAGTGAAGTCATTATGCTTGGAAGAGTTAAAAAGACAAGGCATCATCATGAAGGAGAAGGATGAAAGAGAATTATGTTTTTTTCAACTCATTACAAATGTCACCTATAGGAAGCCTTTCCTAGAAGCCAGATGGAGTTACATGCCTTTATTCTGGCAGCCAGCTCAGCATAATTCAGTCTCATTCCAAAGTACACTGTGCCTCTTTCCTGCCTGCTAGACTAGAACTCCCTGAAAGCAGGGCCAGATATACTCCATTCCAAAAGAGCAGCATGCGCACTTAACCACTGAGTCATCTCTCCAGTCCCAAGAATGTATAGTTTATTTAAAGTGAAGATAAAAGTTATTTTCATTGCTTTAAGTGTATTGACTAAGGAAAGGTAAAGGTTAGTCATAAATCATGTCTTTATTTAAGGCATACATTATATAACTTTTTAATTAAGAGGTGGTCAAAGGGTTGGAGAAATGGTTCAGTGGTTAAGAGCACTGCCTGTTCTTCCAGAGGACTGGAGTTCTATTCCCAGAGCCCCTATCACCTATAACTCTAGTTCCAAGGCATCTGGTGCCCTCTTCTGGCCTCAATGGGCACTAAACATTCAAGTGGTGCTCAGACACAAATGCAAATAAAACACCCATGCACATAAATCAATTAATAAATTTTTAAAAATTAGAAGACTTGGTCAAGAGTAGTATTTGAGGCAGGAGGGATGGTTTATGTATTAAGAGCATGCTGAGGACCAAAGTTCAACCCTTAGCACACATATCAGAAGCTCATAACCTCCTAGATTTCCCGCTCCAGGGGCATTCACTTGCAAACACTTGGTCTACATAGTGACTTCCAGGACAGCCAGAGCTATATAGTAAGATCCTGTCTTAAAACAAAACAAAACAAAACAAACAACAATAATAACAAAGATACCTGCACTCCCGTGCATATACCCATATACCAACACACACACACACACACACACACAAAGAGAGAGAGAGAGAGAGAGAGAGAGAAGTAATATTTTTTAAGGTGTGATATTCTAAAAAGGTATTTAATAAGTAGTTTTACAATAGAGCTCATGTTTGAAATTTGAATTGGATGTTTTAGGAAAGGTTTCTGTCTGGCTATCTAGGCTTTCTGTCACTAAATCCTCAGAAAAATTTTGCTCCAAGACATGGTTTTCAGCTTGGAAGAATGTGCACACACTCATGAATCTCATGCTCATGATATCCACTATCAAAAGCCTGTAATGTCATCACTCAGGAGGCTGAAGCAGGAGAATCAAGAGTTTCAGACCAGCGGGTGCTGACAACCAGACACTATCCCATAAATCCAAAAAGGAAAAGAGAAATTCTCCTGGAAACTGACAAAGTGTCCCCATAAAACAAACAAACAAAAACCTTTATTAATCTGTACTCCAATCAAGGTATCTAAGAGGCTCTGTTTTTTCACTATCCTTCTGATCTTTTAAAATTTTTATACCTAAAAACAGTTTGTTATGGTTTCACCTCAGTTTGTTAACCAGCGATACAGTTAACATACTTATTAGGCAATTATCTATTTTATTGTTGACTCATCAAATCTTGCTATTTCAACATTTTATTTTACTTTATTTGAAACAGGATCTCATTCTATAATATAGTACAGGCAGTCCTGGAACTCTCTAGCACAGGCTGGTCTTGAACACACAGTTCCTTTTGTCTCAGCTTCCTGAATGGTAGGATTATAGTTGAAAGCTACCATGCCCAACCGAATTCTCCATATTCAATGAGTTGGGTATCTTTTTCTTACTGACTTCCAGGAGACTAACTATATAGATTTAGACAGAGATAGCAACATTTTACCTGATATCTATGTAGTAAAGATACTTTCTAGTGCCTTGTTAATTTATGTCTTAACTTGTATACTTTATCTTTCTCCACACAGAAGAAGTTTTACATATTAATGCAGAAAAAATATTACTCTATTTTGTGGCTCCTATTTTGGTTTTTGTTGTTGTTTTGTTTTGTTTTTGAGAAGGGATCTGGGATCTCACTATGTTGCCTCTGCTAGCCTTGAACTCCTGACCTCATGAAATCCTTCTGCTTCATCTTCCTGAGTATCTGGGAATGCTGACATTTGCCATCACAGTTGGCTTGACTAATAGGTTTTGTTTTCATTGTTGTTGCTAGTGTCTTTTCAAGACAGAGTCTCACTATGTAGCTTTGATTGTCCTACATACTCACTCTGTAGACTAGGCTGCCTTTGAACTGACAGATATCCATTTGCCTATGCCTCCTGAGTGCTAGGATTAAAGGTATACATACTACTTAGGGTCTTAAAGCCTCACATTGCAAGACTATCTGAATATAATTAAAATATTCCAGACTTCCTTCTTGTAATTCTACAACCATGTCTTCATACGTGTCACTAGTCTGAAATATCCTCTTTATCACATATGAACTTCCCATTTTAACATATGAATTTTCATCTAAACTCCCACTCCATTCCATTTATATATTCCTCTATTTCTGGGAGGATACAATATTTGTAATTACTGTAGTCTTAATTTTTAGATGTATTTATTTTGTTATTTTATATGTATTTCACATCACATGTATGCCTTGTGCCTGTGGAGGTCAGAGGAGGGTTATCAGATCCCCTAGAACTGGAGTTATGGATGGTTGTGAGTCACCATGTGGGTGCTGGGAATTGAACCCAGGCCCTCTGTGAGAGCAAACAGTGCCCTTAACTGTTGAGCCATCTTTCTAGTCCATTAATGTGCACTTCTGTGGTAAGGTTTGGGTCCATCTAATGGATGAATCTCCTACATTATTCCTCTTTTTCAAAAATTTCTTAATTATATACTTTTTCAAAGGAACTTCAAAGTGCAATTGCTCAATACCATAGAAAATATCATTGAAATTTTCATGCCAATTGCATTGAACATTTTGATCAAATTGGGGGAAAATATCCTTGTTCACCACATTGAAAACCTTTTCATCCTCAAATAGAAGATGATCCTGATGTAGTCAAGGCTTCAATAAAAATTTACAGCCCTTTACAAAAAATATTTCCTTTTTCATATAAATTTCTAGGGAGTTTGTAAATTGTTTCTACTGCTGTAAATAGCATCTTTTTATTTTTTTTTCTTTTAATTTTTTTTTTCAAGACAAGATTTCTCTATGTAACAGCCCTGATTGTCCTGGAACTAGCTCTGTAGATCAGGGTGGCCTCAAACCCACAGAGATCTGTCTGAATCTGCTGGGATTAAAGGTGTGATCCACCATTGCCCTGCAAAAGTATCTTTTTCTATTCTATCATTTAGTTAGATGCTACTGGTATTCAGAGATGCTAATGTTTTGGGTACATATTTGCCCTGTATGAACCTATCACACTAGAATTTCTTAGTAATTGAAGGAAGCTTTCATTTTATTCTCTTTGATTAGACAATCATATCATCTTCAGATAATGCTAATTATGATCCACTCTAATATTTACACTACTCATTTCTTTTTAGATACCATTGTTTATAATTGTAATGAAATATATACATGTGTGAAATCATCATATAACGAATTCAATAAAAGTTATTTTTAAAATCCCAGTTTACAATTTCAAAAAATTATTAAATAATAGTGATAGCAATCATTCTTACTTTGTTCTTGAATTTAATGGAAATGTATTAAGTGATTTTCATTGTTACACTTGATTGTCTCTGTTTTTTTTTTTATGGTTTTAGAGCTTTATTGTAGAAAGGCAGGGGGAAGGAGAGAAGGGAGAAAGAGAGGCTGGCCATGGTCACATGGAGAGAGGGGGGAAAGGAGAGAGAGGAGGGCTAGAGAGGAGAGTAAGAAAGGTGGGAGCTAAAAGAGCTCTGGTTTCTTTCTTTCTTTCTTTCTTTTTTTTTTGAGGCTTTTGCATAGAACAGCATTTTGTTTTTCTTAAAGCAGCTCAGCGGCAGAGTGCTTGCCTAGCATATTTGAGGCTCTGGGTTGAATCCCCAGTACTGCAAAGGAGAGGGTAAAAAAGCTTTCTTCCTCCCCCTTCCTCCGAGTTTTAGCAGCTTGGGTTGTGTTCCCTAGCAGACGAAGGGGCGGAATGGTCTGGGCTGTAAACTTCCCGGCCTTCCCATCTCTTGCAGGGACAGGTGAAGAGCTCTGATTTCTGATAAAAACAAGCCTTTACAGATTTAAGGAAATTTTCACTAATTTCTAGCTATCTTTTGCTACGTAACAAGTTATTTCATTGTAGCAAGAGAATATATTGTAAATATATCAGAACATTTTCTAGCATTTGTAAAAGTGATCTTTCCTATAAAAGAAAAACATCATAATAAATTACAATAGCAGAGTTCCTAACATTTATCATTATAATTATTATTATTTTAATGTATATGGGTGTTTTGCTTGCTGTATGTCTGTGAACCAAATGCATGCCTGGTGCCTGCAAAGGGCATCCCCTGGAAGTGTGGTTATAGAAGTTTGTGAGTTGCCTTTAGGTATGGGGAATCTAACCCAGGTTCTTTGGAAGAGCAAATATTCTTAAGCACTGGGTCATCTCTCTAGACCCGAGGGTTCTTAATGTTGACAATCCCTGTATTCCTGGGGAGCCTTTATTTGTTAAGATATTCCATCTGTCTGTCTGATGCAGTCTAGATTTGGTTCAAACTTGCTTATGTAGCCAAATCTGACCTTGAATCCTTCATCTTTCAGCCTCTACCTTTTATTCCAAGTGCTGGAATTACAGACCTATGCCACCAAGCCAAGAAAGATATACTTTTAATATTCTAATGGATTCTTTTCAATATTCTATTAAAATATTTGTTACATCAAGAGCACATGCCTGAATTCCCAGACATAGCTCAGTTTAACATGCACAAATCCCTGCATAGATTAACAGACTAACAAACAAATAGTTCCTCACTGATATATAATTTTTTTGTTGTGTTGTGTTGTGTTGTGTTTTGTTTTTGAGAGCAGGGGGATTAAAAACCCAGAGCTTTGTGTTCTTCCATTTAACTATATCTCCAGCTCTGTTCTGCTTTGTTTTTGAGAAAGGGTCTCTCTCCATTCCCCAGGCTGACTTCAAACACCTACCCTAAATGCAGCATTCTTGTCTTAGCCACTTGAAAGGCCCAGGGACTGTCGGTATGTCACTGAACAGCTAGTTACCTACCTAGCCTTACAGCACGGGAAGATGGTTGTCTTTTCCTATTACCCAACCTTGCAAGAATTGCTAGGACTTTCAGGACCTCCAGAAAAACAACTGGACGTGGTATTTTTTCTCAAGAGAAAAGATGACCAGTTTTTTTTCAATGTATTCCTTACTTTTTCATCCTAATCAAGTTTTTTTGTCCTTTTGTAGGTAATTGCAGTAATTTACGTGTTCCTAGAAAATCACCCAATTAAATTGCATTTTTGTGTTTCTTGGTATAAATACACACACACACCACACACACACACACACACAGCATTTCTTATAACTTTTAAAAATTCTCTTCAAAATCTATAGTAATTCCTCTTTTAAAAATCATATTCCGGGCCGGGCGTGGTGGCGCACGCCTTTAATCCCAGCACTCGGGAGACAGAGGCAGGCGAATTTCTGAGTTCGAGGCCAGCCTGGTCTACAAAGTGAGTTCCAGGACAGCCAGGGCTATACAGAGAAACCCTGTCTCGAAAAACCAAAAAAAAAAAATCATATTATCATATTCCACTTACAATTTTTGCTTTTATGATCTGCCAGAGGATCAAAACTTTTGTTTTTTGTTTCACTGATTTCTGGCTTCATCTACATAATTAGTGTATTCTGTTTTCCTTTTGTTGTTCTTTTTCTAGCTTCTTAAGGGGAGTAACTAGTCCCGTCTTGTTCCCTAATAACAGCACCAGAACAGCTGGGACTATAGTATTATAGTATTATTATAGAGTATTTGCTTAGCACTTGTGAGGCCCTAAGATCCATTCTCAGCACCACACAAAATAAAGCACTGGAGACTACAGATTTTCTTCTAGGCCTTTATGGAAATACTTCATGGGCTGTGAAATGTAATAATCTCATAATTTAATTTATTCTAAATAGTCTATCCATTCTTATTTCCTTTTAAATGCAAGAGATTTTGTTTTGTTCATTTATTGAGGTGGGATCTCATTGTGTAGTCCCAGCTAGCCTTGAACTCACTATGCAGACCAGACTGGGTTTGAACTCACAGAGATCTGCCTGCCTCTGCCTCCTGAGTACTGGGACCAGGGTGTAAGACACCACACTTCTGGACCTCCCTTTTTTGATATTGCTGTTAAAACTTCCTCTTGTTGAATTTTAATCAGAAATATAAAATAAGATTTCTGATTAACTTGAAAATAATATAGGCAGATTCTTCTCTCTGCCTAAAAATCCTTCCAGTTTAATTAATGGCAATCTCCTATTCATACTTCAGAACATCCTTCGGATGCCACATATTCCAAAACCAACCACTCCCAGCTATGGAGGCAGGCCTTTTAGGATGAATTTCTTTAAAAAAAAAAGGAATAAAATATAAATAGATTCCAAAGGTCCTCTTTAGTCTCCAGAAACACATTCAAAAAACCACTCCACAGTCACACGGGGGACTAAGGGACAGAGGGCAGGGATTGGGGGATGTCTGGCAATGATGGTGCATATTGGTTTGGAAGGGGGAAAGGACTGGGGGAGGATAGGTCTAGCTCTTACCTGCTCTCTGCCAGCCTGCCTGAGGGGGTAAGCTTCATGGAGTCAAGGACCTGAGTAGGACAGCAATACTGGTGTAGAGTATGAGACGCTGTGGACCTGAGAGACAGCAAGAGACAGGGAAAAAGAGACAGAGAAAGAGACAGGGAAGGAGGGGAGAGGCAGGGTGGGTGGTGGGGACAAGGGGGTAAGAGTGGGTGGGGGTGTGAAAAGGGAAAGCTCACAGGAGAGGAAGAGGAGAGGAAAGGGAGGAGGGATGGGAGGAAGGAAAGGAAGGAAGATATGATGGGAGAGGGAAGACAGGAAAGGAAGGTGAGAGGGAAGAGTAGAGGGAGGAAGAGGAAGGAAGGGAAGGAGAAAAGGAGTGAAGGAGGCATGGTAGGAGAGAGGAGGAAGGGGAAGGAAAGGAGGGAAGAGGAGAGGGAAGGAAAAAGGGAAGGAAGGAAGGAAGGAAGGAAGGAAGGAAGGAAGGAAGGAAGGAAGGAAGGAAAAAGAAAAAAACCACAAAGTCAAGAAAGAGAGGACAGCACTCAACCACAAACAGAACACAATGACAACAGGGGGCAGTAGAGACGAGAGCCAGGCTTGGGCCTCCTGTGTTCCAGGTGACTCCGTGGGGACCTGGGTCACTGAGAGACGCTGGGACACCACAGCAGGGAAGGGAAAAAGGAGCCCTCCTCACACCAGACACCACAGGGGAAGGTAGGAAGGAATCAGAAGAGGTATGAAAGAGAAGGAAAAAGATGTGTGGGTGGATACAAGGGTTCCCCTTAGAGAAAACCTCTCATATGAAGGTAGGGGAGGAGGGAAGAGGGGCCTGGGGCAAGTTAGGGTGGCGTGGGGCACTGAAGGAGCAGAGAAAAAAACAGAGAGAAACCGAAAGAGACAGAAAAGGAGAAAGAGGAAGAGGGAGACAGAGAAAGGGCCAGACAAAAGACACAGAGAGAAGACAGGGAGAGCCAGAGAATATCAGAGCAGAGGGGGCTGAGGGCAGAGAAGACTGACAGGATCTCAGTGGTCTTGGTGACAGGATAGGACTCAGAGCTAGAGGTGGAAGGACAGGCAAGGTAGAGGACAGGGTTGTTCCAAGGAGGAATCTTTTGCTTCCAGGGCCTTTACTGTCCCCCACACATCCCAAGGCTGGGCCCACACTCCACCCCTCTGCCTCACCCCACCCCCACCCCTAGTACACAGTCTAAAGGCCCCTCTGGCACCTGATTGATATGATTAAAGTCCAGAAAATAGAAAGAGGGAAGAGGAGGGACAGTAAATAGGGGGGCTAAAGCCTTCTCCCTGCCCTATCCAATGCAGGTGGCCACAGCCAGGACGAGCTGAAAGTGGAACCTCCCTGTCTCCATAAGCCCCTAAAAGTAGATGGTCAGTATTGGCCATTCAAGTGTCCAAGCAAAAGTCAGAAATGGGGCTGTAGTTCAGGCCAGCTGCCCACTCTCTAATGCATTACAAGTCAGAAGATACCCAATTTTTTACAGAGAAACTTTGAACACGAGAATTCATATCTGAAACTCCAAATAGCTCTTGTCATCAGAGTGGCTGTTTCTCAAGTACCCTCTATGTGCCAGTCACCCCTGGTCCCTGATTCAGTGTTTCACTGCATCTGAGCCTCAGGCACCCTCAGCCTGCTGGAATGCTGGCATCAGAATGTCAGTGGCTGGAGCATGCAGGCTGCCTGTGTGCTAGGATAACGCCAGGGCAGTCACGAAGGTCACCTCTCACAGGCCACAGACCATGCTGCTTTGGGCTCCTAGGTCCTTACGGAGCTAGCTTTCAGATGCCCATCATTCACCCACTCAAGTCGGCTCCCTCTCCTAAACCAAAGGCCTTCAAGAGTACAGAAAGGGAGCCAGAAACCAGGAAGCTAGAAGGCAGCTGAATCAGCAGCCCGGGCAGTGAGTCTAGGTTTGAGCAGGAAGAAGGGGATCAGGCTAAGTGGCCCAGGTTCCTACCTGCTGCTCCTCCAGGGGGGTTCCATGAGTCTGGACCTGTCCCTGGGGCAGTCCCCCTCCCTACCCCCTGCCAATGCTACCCGGTCACTACTCCCACCCCTTCTTTTTCAGCCCTTCCCTAGAAGGAGGAGCCAAGGAGGAGGGGCCAGGCCAGCTGGGCTGCAGGCCAGGATGCAATTGGAAACTTTGCTCCTTCCTTGCTCTCCAAGGGCTGGGAATTCCTAACAAGAGGAAGCAGTTTAGAGAGCTCTTTTATTCCTCACAGCCAAACCTGGGGCTGTCCCCCGACCATGTGCATCTCTCCTGCAATCTCCACAAACAACTTGTCTCATCCTGAAAAGTTTGTGTCACAGGGCCCATTTGAATACCCTCTATAGACAACTGAGATACAAAAGCTGAGTAGTAGTAGTGGCAGAACCCCAAGATTGGGGCTTAATTTGGCTATTCCAAAATCTGAAATCTGCACCCTCAGCCTTATTACTATCTTGTACATACAGAAATCTTTTAGCAGAAGCTTTTCACAAGCATCTTCATTTCAGCACATTTACAGACACATATAGAATGTCCTAGAATAGTCCACATCAAGTAAAATCCAAATCAGTTTCTGATATGAGGGCGTGGCCAGGAACACTATTCTTTATGACTATAATAAGCTCTCATTCGCTTCTCTGTTTTCTACACTGGCAAAAATAAAACAACTGAAAAGCACATGCCATTTACAATCAAGAGGTTGCTTGTCCAGGAAGACTGTCCACCCTGATTCTACAAGTGCAATAACCGAAGCCTGGACAGAAGCAAAACATCTCAGCAATGTTGATATATCACTACACCGTCTACCCACATGGCAATCTCTACTGTCTATATGGGTAGCATGAGAGAAAACAGAATTTTGAGGGTCTGAAGGATAGGAACATTCCTTTAAAAAAAGAAGCATGGGTCCAGCTCTGAGCATTCCAGTCTTTCATGGCCCCAGAGCCCAGGCTCCTGGCTGTTCTGAGCAGAAGGCTCCTGGGAAGGGCCAGGGTGGTCAGTGATCCAGAAGAAATAGGAGATGGCAGGCCACAGGCCAGCCTTCCTGTCTCCCTACCAGGACAACTGGCTCATCTGAAGAAAGCCAAGGCAGCTAGGAAGAGAGAGGCCCTCCAAACCACTACAGGTCTGGCATCTGTGGGACCTCTGCTGTCTTGTCTATTCTATAGATCACTCGGTTTGGTTACCTATAGAAGAGAAATGACAATCCCCTACTCCAGAGGTTCAGATGGGTTTGTTTGGAAAGAGTCTTACTCTGTATGCCAGGCTTGCCTCAGATTCATAATCCTTCTGTTTCAGCCTCTCAAGTCCTGAGATTGCAGATTGCCTACCATGCCCAGTAACCTCAATCTCAACTCTCCCAGCTCCTGCAGCTGTGTCACCTCTGGCCCAGACCTCCCTCTTAGCCTGGCAATGGTTGAGGACAGAAATTGTACACCTGACTGTAAGGCTGCTGATATACAACATTGAGCAAGTCTTCCTTACTCTCTAAGGAGTCCAAAACCTCCTCACTGTAGAGCCTAGTAGGTTCAATGTAATCATTTGTCTGGGTTTCTCCCCCTGAGACTCAGTTTGGTTGCCTAGGGAAGATCATTGACAATTCCCTACTCCAGAGGTTGGTTTGGGTTTGTTTGAAAGAATCTTGCTCTGTAGCCAAGCTTGCCTCAAATTCATAATTCTCCTGCTTCAGTCTCTCAGGTATGTGCCATCCCACCATGCTCTGTTACCCCACAGAGGTGTTTTTATCATTTGTCATTTTTTGAGATGGGGGGTCTTGCTACATAGCCTTGGGCTGTCCTGCTACTTGTTATATAACCCAGACTGACCTCAGACTCACAGCAATCCTGCTGTTTCAGCTTGTTGAGTGCTGGAATTATAGGCATGTGCCACCACACCTGGCTTACCTCATAGGTTCTTGTCAAGGTTCCATAGGCTCAAGTGTGCCCATGATAATGGAAAAGTATCGCTTGAGCAACAGTGTCTGGCCCTTCTCCCAGTGGATAGAGGGGGCACTTTTTCTTTCTCTTTATTAGATATTTTCTTCATTTACATTTCAAATGTTATCCAGAAATTTCCCCTTACCCTCCCGCATCCCCGCCCTGCTCCCCTACCCATCCCCTCCCACGTAATGGCCCTGGCGTTCCCCTGTACTGGGGCATATAGAGTCTGTATGACCAGGGGGCCTCTCCTCCCAATGATGGCCAACTAGGCCATCTTCTTCCATATATGCAGCTAGAGACATGAGCACAGGGGGAACTAGTTAGTTCATGTTATTCTTCCACCTATAGGGTTGAAGACGAGGGGGCACTTTTGAGAGGCCCATTCGCTTCAGGGATGGGGAAGAATTCTAGGAAAATACCTGTTAATGAACTGCCTTTGTGTGATTCAGGCATATCTAAGCATGTTACATAAACTTATATAATGACTCAGAAGGAGTTGAATGAATTCAGAGTGAGGAGCTTTATCCAGCCACAGGGTACTAGTGAGTCCTTCATCTGGCAGATACTGTGGACTAGGCACAGTGCTGGCTTCTAAAGGTAGATAATGTCCTGTCTTCAGGAAGCTTATGTCTGAGTAGAGACAGACATTATGTTCACATGGAGACAGGAAGGAGAAAGAATTCTATGCAGAAGAAAAGACCTGAGCTGCTGCTTCCAGGAACTTCAAAGAGGTCAATGTGGCTGAGGTAAAACTGCAGAGACACACATTAGGCTGGAGGTGCAGGAGCAGTTCAATATTACAAATCCTTGGAGGCCATGATAGGCTTTCCTTACTTATACTAGGGTTAGTTTGGAAGTCTATGGTTCATTGCTAGGCATGGAAGGGAGTACCTGTAAAGCCCCTGGAGCTTTATGGAAAGTATTCTCAGAAAAATATATTTTCTAGATTCCATCAGATCCCTAGATGGATGTGTGATTCCAAAAGGTAAAGAATCTTTCAATTAGATGCCATGCTTTGAATACCCAGTAAATAACCTAGTAGTAGGTATCATAGATCCTTAGGTAACCTAGTTCCCAGCTTCCACCTTCAGCTAATCTTGGTCTCCCTCCATTTTTTTTTTAGATAGGGCTTTGCCTCAGAGTCCAGGCTGGCCTTACACTTGACCTCCTTCTGCCTGCATCTTATCAGTATTATGGTTACAGAAATGTACCACATTCCACCCCCTACAACCTGCACCTCACCCAGACAGAATTACTTCTGATTCCCAGGCATACTCAGCTGCTTCATGCCTCATTTTTTTTGGTTTTTCTCTGTAGCCCTGGCTGTCCTGGAACTCACTTTGTAGACCAGGCTGGCCTTGAACTCAGAAATCCGCCTGCCTCTGCCTCCCAAGTGCTGGGATTAAAGGCGTGCACCACCACACCCAGCGGTTCCATGCCTCATCTTAACTTGTGCTCTCCCCCTGGGCTCCCAGAGCCACCTCCTCACCTGAATAGTCTTCAAAAGTCAGCTAGAAGCTGTCTTCTGGGAACCTGCCCTGATCCCACATAAGCAGGGTGGATCACCTTCCTAGACCTCTTCCACCCTGCTCGTCTCTCAGCCACCTTCTCTCAACACTGTTCACAGTTTCATCTACTTAATTTGGAAATCTGTAGGAACAGGTGTCTCACTGATCCCAGTGTCCCCAGCACCCCTAATACAGCCCAGCTGGTTATGTATGTTGGTGGGAGACGATATACACAGCACAGCTGCAAGATAGGCCAGTGGACACTAGAGGGCACTGAAGCCACTATAATATATTGAGGCTAACATACAGACCCACCCAGGAGGTTGCCTGGCCCTGTACACATTTCCAGGAGCACAGGAAGCGTGGAAACTCTTCTGCTGAGCCCTGTAGCTCCCTAGCAGTGGGTACAACTGACGAGGGCCCCAGTTCCAGCCTCCTAAAGTACACTCTTCTAATTTCCAGATTCTTTCTCTTAACAATCCACTCCCACTGCAGACGAAGCTTTAGTTCCTCACAAATCCAGGTGCCAACCACGCCTCCCACACTTCCAGCATATAATACTGTCCATTTCATCTCACACCACATCATCCTCCCTTAGATCACTTCTACTCATCCTCCAAGTCTCAGTTTGGACTATCAGCTTGGGAATCGTCCCTGACACTAAGACTGAGTTAGGCATTCTTATAATTGTGGATCATTTTCTGTTTCCTAAACCAGACAGGGGAGTCCAGTGCAGGATCCATTACTTTACTGTGCACCACCTTATTTTCCATATTGAATCAACTGGTTGGTAGCTACTCAATAAATCATCCTTGAATGAAGGACAAAATGCATGAATTGGCGACTCACTTCACTTCCTCTAGATATGTTTCCCCACCCTTAAATAGCCTCTACTTGGCAGAATGGTCATGAAGACTAAAAATAATATATGTCAAGTAGCTTCTAACACTACCTAAAATTCAATAGATATTTTCAGACCCAAAAGCAATAATTAATATTTGGAACAATAAAAATGAAGTAAGAAGAGGAGGAAAGAAAAGAGACTCTGCCCGAGCCTGGGATAATCTCTGTCACTTAGACTTAACAGTAATACTACAGTGGTTATATTTATTAAAAATAATATCAGCATCTCTTGCCAGACCAGAACCAGAAGGCCCCAGATGAGGTGTTAAGAAGACTCTAGTTTCAGCTAGAGGATGCTAGGTCAGGGTCAAGTTCAGAGCTATAGGCATTGCCCTCACATCTGGAGACCAGTCATTACTGGCACAGCTGGTTCCTAACTCTTTACTAATAGGTGAAAACTTGTCTAAGGGGTCATTAATTCCCTCTGTAATTAATGTAGAAACTGCAGGGTTTGTATTAATGGAGAAGTAAGCTCAAGCGTCATGCTGCTAATATTGATAATGTGTGTCTGTAATTATATACTACAAATAACTATAAATGTAGTCACTGAACTAACAAAACAGAAAAATCTCTAAGGTGACCATGAATTTGGTAGCAGCTACACCATCAGGACCATTATGCCAGTTGTTCTGAGGCTATGAAGACTGCCACAAACTGGTAGCAATGATCATTTGTACTATGCACTTGAAAGGTATTTTTGGACTGGGCATGGTGGCACATTCCCTTAATTCCAGCACTCAGGAATGCTCTCAATGGGAGTTCAAGGCCAGCTGTGTCTACATAGAGAGTTCCAGGTTAGCCAGGGATACATAGTGGGACTCCATCCTCCCATGCCCCCATCCCAAAAAAGTTTAAAAGGCATTTTGACTTAAACTAAATAAGCAGACCTTAGGAATAGAGCATATGTCTAGCATGCATAAGGTTCTGGGTTCAATACAAATATTATAAGAAAAAGTGAAGAATTAGTTTTACATATAATAGTGTTTTGATATATGAACATGGAACTTGAAAACAGAGAAGAAAGGTCACCTGGAATTAAGTAGAGACCAAAAACTCAGTGGATGGGCAATCTTAACATCTGACCTCAAATTTTTGTTCATTTGTTTTCTGAGACAGAGTTTCTTTGTGTAGCCCTGGCTGTCATGGACCTCACCCTGAAGACCTGGCTGGCCTCAAACTCCTGCGTCTGCTACCCACGTGCTGGGATTAAAGGCATGTGCCACGCACGCATGACACCCAACTCCTAAGCTCACTTTTGTGCATGTAAAAACCCTGCTCAGTGCAAAGGAAATACCAGGTTCTAAGTATTTTATCTCTCTACCCTCATCCATTTTCAAGAGAACAGAAATCTACCTTGCTTGCTGTCTTGTATTTTACCAGAAGGCTGGACAGGATCTTTGCAGTTAAATGACAGGGACCTTAAGTCACATAGCTTCTAGGTTGTGACCATGCTAGTGTGCCACAGCAGCAGAAAAAGCCACAGAGAAGAATTTGCAGAGACAGGGGAGGGGTCAAGCAAGCTATGAGGGATAAAACCAAGACATAGGCCCAAGAGATCCACAGAGTCAAAGAGCAATCTTGTTCCTTGACCTCTGGTCCTGATTTTGGTGGTGAAAATGCATGGCTATCATTAATTTATTGTTCTTAATTTTGTGAGGTGTAGCCTCAGTCTAGCCCTCCCTCTCTATTCTTGAGCTAGCTTGGTTAAACTTCTGTTCTCTGCAACAAGATGTACCCAAACTATGACAAGTGAAACTTGGGAATACAAGCGCAGGGCTGGTGTAAGGGAAAACATCAGAAGTGACTGCAATTATTATGGCATTTGTCTTTGTTAGCCCAAATGCTCCCTCCCTCATTTCCTGACACTTGCTATCACAGCCACACATTACAGCCAGACGTTCACACCGAGAGACATTCAGTGACACACAGAGACAAATGTAGCAACCACCAGATTTGACACCCTGACATGCATGGCCTTGAGGCAGCATGCAAAGTTGCCCCTGCACTTTTCTCAGCAGCAATGACGCAGAGCCTCCCTGACATGCAGTAATACACACCCACACATATGAACACTGTGGTGCTGCCTGTAAGGCTCAGGGCAAGAGTCGAAGCTTAACTGGGCTCTGCATAGCCTCCCTCCCCAGCTGCCAAGTGACTCATCCCTAGGGCTGCTAATTAAAGCCAGGACAGAGGGGACAGAGGCAAGGGGAGGGAAAGAGAGGGAAGGCAAGTTTATTTTGGTGCCAACCAGGCACTTAGCCAGCTTAGGGGTCACCCACTTCCGGGGGCTGGGCCAAGCAGAGGCAGGAGAACCCAGAGAGGAAGGGGAGAAGAGGAACTATTTGCCCTAACTCATCTCTCTGGAGCTTCCAGAAAAAGTTCCTTCTTTGGGAAAATTACCCAGCTCCCCTCCGTCCTTCCTTCTGTCTTGTTATCAGAAGCCAGATCAATCCCTCCAGACTCTTCTTCTTACACACTGGCCATCTACCTTGTCACATTCTAAAACTAACTCATCTTTGTCCATAGCAACCCTAGACTTAGCACTCCCTGTAGGCAGGGGTCCTCCAATTACCTCTTTCTTTGTCACCCCTCATCAAAAACAGATTGTCCAACCCAGGTCTGCTACTTAGGAAATGAATGTTTTCCATGCACCAGGAAAGTAATCAGGCTAAATTCACAACGCTGTGGTAATTACCAATCTGATGATCTAGATTCCCACCTTAATTTTTACCACAGGGCAAATTAACTTAGCTTTCTAAGCCTTAGAATATTGGTTTGTAAAATAACACATATAAAATAACACATATATAGGCTTTAAGAATATAGTGAAGACAAACTAGAGACTACGTATAAAGTACCCAGCCATCGTTTGGTAGGGCTGCTGCTGCTCAAGAGGAAAAATTGCACCTGTACCCCAGGTTAGGGGCAGAAGGAATGATACAGATACAAGTTCTAAACCTGGACCACCACAGGGCATCAGAAAGACCTCAGACAAATCCCAGGAGCTTACCCAACAGTCTTATGTAAAGTGGGGAATCACAATATGTCACCATCAATGTACCTGCCAAATATCATGTGGAGAGCCCAGCTCTTAGAAATAGCTCAATAAATTGCAACAGTGATCACAAACTGGGGGTGAGGGTGGAGGGGGTGGAGAGGGTCAGACCTTTGACATCCGGGAAGCCTAGGATGGAGGAAGCAGGCTGGGTGGATGGGGGCCAGGCTTCCCACACTGTACAGGATGGGAATTGCTTCCCCCTCCCAGACAGAGAGCATGTTACAGGCAGTAAGTGAAAAAAGCTGGAGGCACAGGAAGCAGTAGGAACAGAGAGTTGGGCAGGGTGGGTAGCCAGGCAGAGATGAACAGGAAGCATATGGGAGGGAAGGCCTGGACATAGCTGGGGATTGGTTACAGTATCTCAGATATGTGAATGGGGGAGCCAAGGAAGGATTGTAGGGTCTTAGTCATCCTAGGAGGTCAAAACAAGGAAGAATCTTCAAAATACCTAAACCAAAATTTCAGTGGGACAGATAGGGACACTGAGGCCCAGAGTGGGAGGCCTCCTCTGGGAACAAAGCCAGCCATTGCTCCTCCTCCCACTTCTCCAGACACCAGTGGCTTCTGTTGCCATGGGGATGTCCCTGGCTCAGAGGGTGTCAGTGGCTCCCCTACCCCCTCCCTCCTTCCCTAGCAACAGGCCACCTCCTCTTGCTCTTATCATTGCATGCCTAGCAACCTCAGCCTGGTCCCCAGGGCCATGGAGTTCCAGCCTGACCTCTTACAGCCATGATTGCTTCTGGGACATCTGGAACTCCCTTACCTTCTGCTGATGGGATCAGTCTAGCCCCTCCTGTCTGTTTGCTTTTAAGTTCTACACTTGTCCACATTTTGCAGCATGTCTCTTTATCATACAGCTACGAGGAGTTAGTCTAAGGGAGGCTGTAGCGCAGTTGGTTGCGCTGATATTTGATGTTGAGCATAGGATTACTTCAACTTCCCTCAATTCAGTGAAATCAGAACCATTTTACAAAAGAGGAACAAAGGACCAGAGTATTTAAGTGATGGCAAAAGTCAGATAGCTAGGAAGCAGGCTATGCTGTGATCTTTACGTATGGCCAGTCTTTTTTGTTTGTTTGTTTGTTTGTTTGTTTGTTTTTCGAGACAGGGTTTCTCTGTATAGCCCTGGCTGTCCTGGAACTCACTTTGTAGACCAGGCTGGCTTTGAACTCAAAACCTGCCTGTCTCTACCTCCCGAGTGCTGGGATTAAAGGCATGCACCACACTCCCAGTTTGGGTATGGCCAGTCTTAACCTGGATTTTGGCTTAAGGTGCCTTTAGGTCTGACAAATTCTGTTGGATATACAGAAAACCCAGGCACCCATCTTGGCCCCCTGCCCCACTGTCAGTTATTTAGTTTTAATTCCACTCTTGTACTGAATTCCTAAAGCCTGGGCCCCAACATGTGTGGTTTGCAGTCTACCTGCAATGTTCACTCCTTGCTATTCAGTTTTACAGTAGCTAAGGCTCACTTGTCTTCTTCCTGCATTTTCCCTCACCACCCAATTCTTCTTCAGCCACACATGAGCCCTTGTATGTGCACACTCATGAATGCAGATGCTTACTGGATGAAGAAACTTGGGGTTTACAAGAGACAAACCAATTTGCTCAGTCAAATAACTAGAAAGCAACCTAGTCCCAAATGGAGCCCTTAGCCTGGATCCAAAGTTTCTCCCTGTTTTCTGGGCCACAAAGTCTACTTTCCTTAGCTTCTCAGCACTCAGGTGTATACAACCTGCGACTCAGAGGCCGCCCACACCCAAAAATAGCTATAAGTGATGCCAAAATTATGAACTTATTTAAAGCATTATGAGATTGGTTGTGTGTGCATGCATGCATGAACATGTGCAGGTGTGTGCATGTGTATGTGTGCATGTGTATGTGTGGGTAGATTGTATGTGTGCATGGGGGTACAGAAGGACATGTATGTGTGTGTGTATATATATGTGTGTGTGCATGTGTATGTATGCATATGTGTGCACATGCGTGTGTGTGTGTGTGCCAGAGCCTGAAAATAGGTGTCTTATTCAATTTTTCTTTTCTGTTTTGCTTTTTTTTGTTTGTTTTTTTGTTTTTCAAGACAGGGTTTCTCTGTATAGCCCTGGCTGTCCTGGAACTCACTCTGTAGACCAGGCTGGCCTCGAACTCAGAAATCCACCTGCCTCTGCCTCCCAAATGCTGGGATTAAATGCATGCACCACTACGCCTGGCTTCTTTTCTGTTTTAAGACAGGGCCTCTCACTGATTTGTCAGGATGGCTGGCCAGTGAGCTCCAGGAATCTGTCTCCTTAGCACTGTGATGACCAGATCATGCCATCATGCTTAGCTTTTTATATGGCTTCTGGGCAACAACCAGAGGTTCTCATGCTTACATAGCATGCACTTTACCAAATGAGCCTTCTCCCCAGCTGAGATTTTTTTTTGCATTGTTTTGTAAACATCAGTTTACATGGTTCCTCTGTGTGAAGTTTGTAGATGACATCATGTCATAAAGTCAAAAGGCTGGACATGCTTGAAGAGATCTGCGACACATCCTTGATCCAATCATGGTCCTTACCTTTAGAAGTGCTTTCCTGCTCATGTCTGTTTTAGCCCAACTGATTGGTCCCTGGCTTTAAACACATCCCTTGCTTTTCTAGTCATTCTGATTTTACATCCATGGACTCCAGTTACGTAAAGTCAGTCCTGTGTACCCATGCCTGCTTAGATACCATCTACCCCGATAAGCACCCTAACTGTAGTGAACCTGAGCATGTATTCATGGGGCCTGAAAGTATCCTCAGAGAGTCCCATCCAACTTTGGTTTCAAATTAAAGGGTCTGCCTACTATTTTGCAAGCCCTTGCTTTATATGTCCTACTGCTATAGGCCCTTCCCATAGCCAGACTTTGGTCTGCCTGCTGAGTCCTCAGAGCTGTTAGAGCGTCCTTTAATGAGCCTAGTATTCACACCAGGAAGCAAATCTGAGTAAAATCAACACTAGCTTCAGAACCAGAGAGTTCAGAGTATTCATCAGAAGAATGACACCCCATTCCATTGATCTTTCCCTGGGTAAGGGACTGACCTTCTTGGGATATCCTTTTCCTCATTCGCTTTTGTTTTGATTTTTTGAGACAAGGATTTCACTATGTAGCCCTGGCCGTCCTGGAACTTGCTCTGTAGACCAGGCCAGCCTCAAACTCACAGAGATCTACCTGCCTCTGTCTCCCAAGTGCTGGGATTAAAGGAATCCACACCATGCTCCTTTTCTTCAATTGCAGATCAGACATCATAATCCATGCCTAATGCAGCTGCCGTGAGCATTAAATAAGACCATATTTACAGTTCTTAGTATTTGAAGAATCAATGATAATTATTATGATTACTAATATTTGGATGATGGTGAGGATGTGATCATCATCTGCAAAGCTGTTAAGAAGTCCTACAGTGACAGGAAAGGCAGGAATCTGGGCTTGGTGCCAGGCTGACTGGAGTTTGTTTCCTCAACTGTAAAACATAGATGATAAGGCCAGCGCAGGTTCCATCCACAGTGTCACTGGGTGGATCAAATAAAGCAAATCTTCAACAAGTTCTGTTAAGTTATAAAGGCTCAGCATATGTCATCACATGACTCATGATTATGGTCATTTTTAAATAGCATGAACTAAAAGGTTCCAGGAGCTCCCCAGCTGGGAGGAGCTGACAACTAGAGATGAGTTCAGTTGGTTCCTCAACAAGTTAGCAGGTACATTAACAGAGATGCTTTTGGGAGGCCCAGGCTTGAGGTCATCCCAGGCTGCCTTTCTCCAAACCTGCAGTAAGGACATTGAGATCTGTGTCCTTTCTTAGACAAGTGCCATCGTAAGTGCTAGAACAAGCTGTGCCTGGCCATGCTCCTTGGCTGCATGCAAGGATTAATTATGTGCCATCACAGACCTCTTGCCCAGACATCAGGGCTCACTATATCCACCACATTCTCACTGATTTAATGTTGGCCTCAGCATGTGTCCACCCTCCCCGTTGGACCTGGGTACCAATTTGCTCACTGCAGACCTCCTGCAAGGGGGATGCTAGGACAAATTCTGTCTGTACACAGACAACTTCTGAGCCTGGCCCATATCCAGTAATGTGCATGGCACAATAGGAACTATGCTGTTACATATAGTTGGGCAAGCTGTGCCCTACCCAAGGGTTTACAGCTGAGAGGTACTGAATAGGGGCTAACATCCCATTTGTGCTTTGTTCACCAACTTGGAGAGCCTGGTGAGCAAGGCTCACAAGAAAGGGAACATTTTCCAATTGATCCATTTGGAAAGAAGAATAGTTTCTTAAGTGAGCTGTTTTCTACCCGTTACAAAGATGTCATATTTACTAGTGCAAGCCTAGAGAGTACAGACTGTTCCTAATGTATGTCTCTACTGCCTGGCCCATCTTATCTCAAAAGCTATAGTTCCCAATCCAGATACTATGACTAGACCACACCCCAAACTGCCTCACCATCCTTACATTATTCTTATTTCTGACACTTCTGCCTTCCTGAGGTTTCTGACAGATGAGGTCCAGAGGCATGCACAAAGAGCCCTAGTCTTACTTCAGCTTTAGTTCTGCTTCCTCAAGTACCAACAGTTCACCTTTAAACCTTAACAAAGCCTAGAAACTTTAAACCAAGCATGCAAAAGTGCTTCCTTGTCACCATTATCTTCCTTCCTTTCTTCCTTCCATGGTTTTTGAGACAAGGTCTCTCTGTGTAGCCCTGGCTGGCCGTGAACTCACAGATCCAACTGCCTCTGCCTCCCAAGTGCTGGGACTAAAGGCATGCACCACCACCACCCAGCATACCATATATGTTTCTAATATCTAGAATGTATCACATCTAAAGTCAATGTAAGTCCCATTACTTGAGACAAAGGGAAAATAAGACTGGACAAGCCTAGTGTTCATTGTTCCCTTCCCTCCTGAAAGAAGAAAATAGAAAAATTCTTGGGACTGGAGCTGATGTCTTATGAGCCCCTGAGATGTGCAGCAAAGCTCTCAAGTCCCCTAGGACTGCAAGGACTGAATGACAGTCTTTAACACCATCATCTCTAAGACTGCCACATTCTCCCTGTTCTCCCTTCCATTCCACACTCACTTCTAATACCAATGGGGGAATGAACCCTGCCATTGACCCCTACCCATGGATCCCAAAGTAATAACCAGAAAACACCTCCTCCCCAGGCCCATCCCCATCCCCCAAGTACTACTAAAGAAACAAGGTACTGACCTGACTGTTCTGGAATTCTCACCATCAGATCTGAAAGAGAAACAGGGGGGAAAAAAACAACAACAGTCAATATAAGTTCACTACTCTTTCCCCTTACCCCACGTTGAGGTCCAATGTATGTTCTAAAAACACACACATGTTTCATTCATGCATAGAGAATAGCAAGTGCAAAGACCATGATGGTGAGTGCTTAGTCATTTGGAACAACAGGGAGAAGGACTGTTCAGCTAGGTAAGCAACCAAAGGGCCATTGAAGGTGCATGGAGTCAGAACTAGCTGGGCTCATAATGAGTGTGGTTTTCCTTGGAGTGTGGCTTGAGAAGCAGCCAGAGACATCCAGGTTCAGATATTGCCTCTAATACTTACCATCCCTGTGACTTAGGCAAACTACTTCATTTCTCTGAGTCTGAGCCTCAGTTTCCCCATTTGTAATACAAGGTTGATCCTCACAGAGTTGTTGGGATGATTAAGCTCTTTGGAACCAAGCAGACAAATGCCAGACATTATTAACAAGATTGAAGAGGCTTTGCCAACTGCCTAGTCCGACCTGCTTATTTTCCAGATGAACAGACTCAAGCTGAGAAGGTAAATGAGTCAGCTGCTAGGATCCTTTTCTACTGTACTGACCGTCTTCTTCATTATGCATGGCCCCAGATGCAAAAGAAGGGTGAAAGAAAATGGAGTGAGGACCAGCTCTGAGGAAAGCCAGGAAATGAGCAAAACTAGGCCCACTCGCCTCCTCTCTCACTCCTCCTCCCTGAGAGGAGTGTGTGTTGTCCAGGCGCACATGCTTGTACAAGCGATTAATCACATGGACAGTATGTGTGTATGTATGTATGCACATGTACTTGTGTAATGAAGGTTAGGACAGAGAAGCTACTGTATTGGGAGCAGAAGAGGAGAGAAAGGAAAACGGGGGGGCCCTGGAAGTGTGAGAGTATGGAAAGTAGTCTTCCTCCCTCTTCACCCCACACCTTAGGTCCTCTCCTAGGCTGAGCTGTAAAAGGCATAGAGATGAATACATTAGGCTTTGTCTTCAGCCGAGAGAGCCAAGATATATTCTTAGGTTTCCTGTGGATATCATCCATATCTATGTTGAGAGGATGATTTTAGAAGAGCATTTGTTGAGAGAATGAGTGTGTGTGTTTGCACACGCGCGTGCGCGCGCGCGCGCGCACACACACACACACTCCAACAAGGTAGGTAGGACAGGCAAGCATCAGGATGCTAAAGTACAGTCTTTACTAGGGTGAGTCTGCCTGCTTGAGTCTGGCTGCTTGCTCCCCACATTAACCTGAAGAAATCACCTTGCTATCTAAGAACCTCAGATTTTTCACTCAGTAAATGGGGCAGTATGGGGGTAGTGATAAGAATCCCTCCCTTCATGGAATGGCTTTGAGGCTTAAAGTGCCTGACACCTGGTGCACGTTCAGTTGATCACAGTAGTACCAACCTGTTGTCTTTTTTGTCACCAGAAAGGAACAGAGAATCAAGGCCACAGAAGACTTTACTGCAGTTATTAAAACTCTCCATTGCATGCAACAAGACAGCTTCTGAATTCCAGCTCAGTTATTCTCAAGTATTAAGTGCTTGGCCAAATTTTAATGACTCCCCAGCTGCCTACAGAATGGAAGCCAAAACCCTCAGCATCTCTAATATTAATCACCTGCCCCAAGGAGTCTGGTTCCCTTACAAGCACCCATCTCAAAACCTAACACACATTTATTCAGTTGACTATACCCTAGGCTCTAATCTGGGAAGACAACTACCTGATCAAGGAGTTCAATTGCATCATCTGCATCACCACCACCACCACCACTACCACCATCATCATCATCCTGAACAATCAACAAGCATCTACTGTGTACCATTCATAGTATTTCTGCTTCCAAAGTATTCTGTGATGTGTTACACTTCTCAAGATGGCACTGGGGTTGGGAGGGTAGATGTCTAAGTCCTGATGCAGAGTGTATTAGTCAAATTTTCTCACATTGGACTAATTCTTCCTCATTTGGGAGGCTATAGCACCATAAGGTCCAAAGTGAGGGTGCATCCCACCTCAAGGGTCTATCACTAAGCATTCAGTATGTTGTATATGGATAACAACTGTGCTGGTCAGTTCTTGTCAATTTGACCCAAACCTAGACATATTTGGGAAGAGGGAATCTTAATTGAGAAAATGCCTCCATTAAATTGGCCTGTAGGTCAAGTCTATGGGACATTTTCTTGATTAATGATTGATGTGTGAAGGCACAGCCTAGTAGGGGTGCTGCCACTCCTGGACAGGTAGTCCTGGGATGTATAGAAAAGCAGGCTGAGCAAGCCAGAAAAGAGTGTTCTCCATGGCCTCTGTGTCACTTCCTGCCTTGAGTTCCTGCCCTGATTTCCTTTAGTGATGGGCTGTGATACAGAAGCATAAACTGAAATAAAGCTTTTTCTCCCCAAAAGGTTTTATCACATCAATAGAAAACCTAAGGCAACAAACATTAATGTAGAGTGATCTGGCACCTTTTAGAGGAACATTGTCTTGAACAACGATGGGAGGAAGTTAGGATATATTATGATTTGGTCTGTAGCAGGCAGTGTTAATTCTGGTAAGTCACCTCTCTAAACCTTTGTTACTCATCTGTAAAATGATGAGGCTGTATTAGTTGAGTTCTAAGCACTCTTTAAGCTTTAAAACATTTGCTTTCTGTCAGGCAGTGATGCCACACGCCTTTGATCTCAGCACTTGGGAGGCAGAGGCAGGTGACTCTCTGAGTTCAAGGACAGCAAAGAGAGTTCCAGGAGAGTTCCAGGAGAGTCAAAGCTATGGAGATAAACCCTGTCTTGAAAACAACAAACAAACAAAAAATTTACTTTCTTCAAAACCCCAATGTTTATTTCTCTTATCAAATAGCTGTCCACATGTGGAACCAAAGACCCAGGGACACACCCTTGTGTGTAGAAAAATATCTATCTGCCAATCTATGTATTATCTATCTGCCTATCTATCTATCTATCTATCTATCCATCCATCCACTATCTATCTATCCATTCATCTATCTATGTATGTGTGCATGTACACATGCATATCATACTCTCTTTGTGCGCCCCCCCCCCCCAGCTCCTTAGGCTATACTTGGTCCTAATAAGTAGACTTGGATAATAAGACAATACAATTCCTAAAAGCTTGAGAAATCTGGACAGGGAATTTGGGACTCCAGATACCCAGGGTATAGTCTAGAAGGGATGGGGTCCTAATGAACTTAGCTCCACAGATACTTCCTTTGTGGGGAGGGGGTCTTTGAACTTTGGAGCCCAAACCTGTGTTTCTTTCTTTTTTTTTTTTTTTTTTTTTGGTTTTTCGAGACAGGGTTTCTCTGTATGCTCTGGCTGCCCTGGAACTCACTTTGTAGACCAGGATGGCCTCAAACTCAGAAATCCACCTGCCTCTGCCTCCCAAGTGCTGGGATTAAAGGCGTGCACCACCACGCCCGGCTCAAACCTGTGTTTCTTGGGGCAGACTGTGATATTGTGATTTGTAGTAAACTGAGACCCAAGAACCTCCTCTTTTTGCTTCCTTAGCTAGGTCCTGCTTTGTAATTCAGGGATGTCCCACAGGTGAAGACCTACAGCATCTGAGGTCAGTGCACCTTTCACTGCAAACCCTACTAAGCAAATGCATTGATTCTCAGGATATCCATTGGGGCATTTCATTCTTAGGTCTTTCTGTATACTGATCTTCAGTTCTGAATAGCTTTTTAAAAACTGTGCACTGAATGCATTCTTCCATTAGAAAGTCCATGTAAACCTTGGGAAAGAGAGGAGAGAAATGTGCATAATTACAGCACAGAGAGAGCAACAACCCTGAACAGTTGCTCTATTTCTCTGCATTTCTTCATGGAGGTAAAAATGATTTTGTAACTGGAGAGATAGCTCAGCAGTTAAGAGCACTGACTGCTCTTCCAAAGGTCCTGAGTCCAAATCCCACAACCATATGGTGGCTCACAACCAGCTGTACAGCTACAGTGTTATCATATATATATAAATAAATAAATAAATCTTAAAAAATAATTTTGCACTGCATGATTTTCATTGTGTTTTCTTTTGCATATTTCCCCACGTAAGTGCATATTCTTCATTATCATTATTTTGATTTGTCATGATATAGTCAACCATTCCCTGAATGTACAAGATAGAAGCAGGTATATTTTTCCATTGGTTTAAATTGGGCTTAGATAGACTTTCCTGACCACAGCTTTAAAGCAACACATGGCTTTTAAGAAACAAGCCTTATATCAGCCCAACTGCACACAGCTTATTTCTCTTTCTAGATAATCATTCCCTCTAGCTATGTCTAAATTCACTCATTCATTCCAGTGACACATATTCACTCGGTACTTCTATGAACCAGGTCCCAAGCTAGGGCTATGGGAGGAAATGAGGCATAGCTCCAGACCACTAGAAGATGTCTCTCAGTCATGCTTGAAATAGGCAATTTCATTAATGGCTGAGAGGGAAGAAGAGGATATCACAGAAGAACAGAGAAGGGTCCCTTAACCCACCCTACGGACATGAACATAAACTCTTTGGAGGATATGGTGCCTACACGAGTCATGGAAAATGAATAGCAGTTGCCTAGGGTGAAAAAAGGACTGTTCACCTAATCACAATGAGTTAATTAAACTGATTTGTCTCCATTCCCAAATCTCACCAAAATGTGAGTAAATAACGGCAACAAGAGACAGAAAGAGAAAGCCTAGAATGCTGACCAGAAGTAAACCATTCTGCTTATAGAACCCCTTCCGTGCTCGGGATTTGGAGGTACTGTACACCTCAGAAGGTGGAGTGAGGTATAAGGCTAAAAATAGTGGCTTGCAAAGCTGTCCTCAATGCTGTCCAGTCAGATTCTCTCCACCTCCAGCACCAGGCCAGCAACCGGAGGCTTTGGTTTTTAGAACACCAGGTGCAGTGGCAGATGGGGTGAAACAGAGCTAAAAGCAAAAGAATCTTCCCTGGGAAATGCTGGTACCCTAACTTCCTGCTAGTCTCCTCCTTCCAAAAGCAAAGTCAGGTGCACCTGTGCACTGTCATGGGAACTAGTTTCAAAGCAACAACATCCAAAGTCATTTAAGTTAGAGTTTCTGTTTTTAAGATTTATTTTTTTTATATGTATGAATGTTTTAACTGCATGTATATAAGAGCACTGTGTGTGTGCTTGGTGCTGGCAGAGATTAGAAAGGGATGCTGGCCCCTGGAACTGTAGATAGAGATGTTTATAAATTGCCATGTGGGTGCTGGGAACTGAACCTGAGTCCTCTGCAAGAGCAACAAGTGCTCTTAACTGCTGAGCCATTGCTCCAACCCACAAGTTAGGCATATTTTATATTAAATAAACCTTAATAAAATTCGTTATTTTTAAAGGAAATGAAGTTCTAGGCAGTCAAAGTACTGTATGCTACAAAGCTGTATGAGGAAGACCACCAACCTGGAAGGCAGATGGACAAAGAAAACAGACTTAAGAAGGAATCTGAAAGGCACAAAGACAATGAAAATAGAAAAAGAAATCTGGAGAGTGAAAAATAATTAGGGAACTGTAGAGATGGCTCCGAGGTTAAGACCCCTGACTGCTTTTCCAGAGGTCCTGAGTTCAAATCCCAGCAATCACATGGCAGCTCACAGCTGTCTAACTCCAAGATTTGACACCCTCACACTCAGACATACATGCAGGCAAAACACCAATGCACATGAAATAAAAATAAATAAATAGATTATTTTTTTAAAAAAGGAAAAATAGTGAGAGCCAGAATAAAAATGTCAGTGGAATTAGAAAATAAAAGGTGGAAAGATATCCTAGGAAAGAAGATAACATAAGAAAGAGAATGACAGACGGGAAAAGATAAGAAAATTAGAGGATTAATTGAGGAATTCCTCCGTCTAACAATAGGAGCTCCAGAAATAGAAGCCGGAGCAAACAGCAGGAAGGAAATGCTCAAAGACACAGTATAAGACCGTTTCCCAGAATTGAAGGACCGAGAGGCCACAAGATTAACAAAACAGAGACCTGCCTCAAGATACACAGCTATACCATTTCAGAATACTAAGAGTTAAAGAAAAGATGTTAAATGCTTCTAGAGAAAAAAAAATACATATGTACAAAGGCTCTTTCTAGAATGTCATTGGCCATTAGGTTTTCTATTGTCCTTGTTCACCATAACTCTCTGAACAAGTCTGAAATAAAAATAAAGATGATGATAGTGGCAGTAGTGATGGTAAACATTGCTTCAAACTTTTAGACTATTTTAAATATTTGTCTATATTTATTCTTATTTTTCTGAGATGAGATTTCACCAGGTAGCTCTGGCTGCCTGGGAAATCCTGATCCTCTCATTTCTTCCTTCTAAGAGCTGGGATTATAGGCATGTACCGCTACACATGGCTATCACTTCTTAAATATCATGTTCCAGAACTAAATAGGCAAAGATCACTTTATATTTAGGTCTTGAGGGAAAACAAAGACTACAACCAAAGACTTAAAAACTAGGTAAGAGAATATAAACATTGCCCTATAATTGCTGGGAAGCTCCAGGGAGGCTTCATACAAGGTATGCCTCCTTTTCATCCTAAACGGGTATTATAGAATCATAACAAATATAATAAGCAAGCATTATTGGCCTATATCATAGCCAAACTTACAATAACCCAAACAATAACAATGCCACTATTTATTATGTGTTTACAATGGTCTGGGACTCATGCGATAGTTACGGTAGTCCTAACATCTGTCTGAGGTAGTTGTTCTCATCATATGGGGTTTAGAAACTGAAGCTTAGTGGAACAATGCACACTTACCCAGCTAAGAAGTGGTGGATCCGAGTTGAAAATCTGTACTTGTCTGATTGCTTGGGTTTTTGAGACAGGACTTTGCTATGCACTGAATGCTTGTAGGGAACTTGTCACCTTCCTGCTTCAGCCTCCTGACTCAGAATGTGTTATCATACACATGCACACCAAATGCTTCTTCAACTGCCACAACTTTTGCTCCTTTCTGGCACAGCAAAGCTAAGAGGCACTTCATCTCTCATACCAGCCTGCAGACTTGGCCTTCCTTCCTCCCCTGTCTCCCATCTCCCCTCCACATAGCATAGCCCAATGTACCCTATACCAGAAACATTTAGCAGGCACTTTTATTTTTATTTATTTTTAAATTTTATATTTATTTATTTTTGTTCTATATGCATGAGTGGCTTGCCTGTATGTATGTCTGTGTACCACGTGGTGCCTGGTACCTTCAGAGGCCAGAAAAAGGAGATGGATCCCCTGAAACTACAGTTACAGATGGTTGTGAGCCGGGAATTGAACTCGGGTCCTCTGGAAGAGCAGCCAGTGCTCTTAACTGCTGAACCATCTATCTCTCCAGCTACAACAAGCTCTTTTAGAAGGGGCAGAAGAGGGGCGCATCCAAAAAAGAAAGTGGGGGTAGATACAAATATTGCAGATGAATGGAGGGGGACAGGGAAAAGGAATTGGTTCTATTGGCCTTACATTTCTCCTTCTCTGCTGGACGTATAGGAGTAAGTGTTCAGCCATGATAAACAGTGTCTACAGAAGGGTAGGCAGCAAGAGCAAGCCTCTAAGTCCCTTACAGTGTGCTTGGGGATCACCTCTGGCCCGCCTGCTTTCACTGCCAGGGTAAAGATGGGCTGCTCCTCAAGCACTTAGCCAATCCTGGAGTGATTGCTCACAGCAGACCAGAAGCCTATCAAGTCACAGACAGAGCCCCCAGGGAGGGGAAGGAGAAGACTTGAAGGTTTCCTAAAGATGCAATAGCCAGATAGGAACAGAGCCCAGGTATCTGTTCTTCACCTGAGGTCTAGGGAGAGGAGCTTGATGGAAGGTATGTGCCAGGCCTGCTAAAGGAATGTTCATGACGCTGGCTTCAACCAATAGTAACATAGGGTCAAGATGAGGTCATCCAAGCTAGGCTACTGGGAATGTGGAGTTACTAATATTTCTAGTTTCAATCAGGCTTAGCTGGAGCCAAAGTCTCCAGCTAATAAACAAAGAGCATAAACGTGTATTGCCTCTCTTCCAGAACTGTAGTAAATACAAGTAAAGGAATAAAATAAAGTGCAAGTATGAGATCATATCAGGAAATAGGGTGGAAGAGTGAAGCATCAGTGAGTAAGAGATTTCAACAAGTTTCTGAAATCAAAAACAAGTTAAAAAGAGGACTCAGGGAGTTGAAGGCTCTTGAAGAACACCTCAGAGGAGGCTGCAGTGGAGGAGGGAGCAATTTGGGTCATGAGAGGCCGAGAGAGACTCCAGACTTAGCCTTAGTATGTATCAAGAAGAATAGATATAACAAGGGGACAAAAGACAAGGGATAAACTGACAACATATAAAATCTTTTCAGGGGCTGGAGAGATGGCTCAGCCCTTAAGGGCTATGCTCACAACCAAAATAAAATCCTTTCAGGTCAAGGGAGATGGCTCAGCATGTGAAGGTACCTGCCATGCAAGTGTAATGACTTGAGTTTGCTCCCTAGACCCTGCACAGTGGAATGAGAAAACTGACTCCTGAAAGTTGTGCTCTGATCTCCACATGTGTACCATGGCACGTGAGTGCTTGTGCATGCACACACACACACACACACACACACATCATCATCATCATCATCATCATCAAAAACAACAACAAAATCCTTCCTTCCTTCCTTCCTTCCTTCCTTCCTTCCTTCCTTCCTTCCTTCCTTCCTTGTCACTCTAAATACTGGACTCAGAACACAAGCTGCCTGGCATTCTCGCAAAGGCAAAATGTCACAGGGCTCCTGGAGAAAGGAACTAAGCTATGAGAAATGGATTAGAGTGTCTAGTGACATTTTAGTGGCCTCAAATAAACTGCTTTTCATTTTGGCTTTTGAAAGACATCCATTATAACAATCAGCTCCCTGTTGAATCACCGAGTAAAACCAGCGAGTGGACAAGTGATTCTGGACATACAAAAAATAAGAGTTTATATGAAGTCATTCACAGTCTGCAAGGCAGAAAATAGGAGAGAAAAGGTACGTGGCCTAGCAAATCAATCTAGTATGTCCAATATCCAACTTCCAACATTCTAGAAAAAGAAAACAAAAAAGATGAAATGGAGGAAGCTGACAAAGAATGTAACAAGTAAGTGCATGTTAAAGAAAAGAGAGAGAGAAAACAATCTAATAATAAAAAAGGGAATTGAAGTTACTACCAGAAAAGCTAAATGATAAAACTGACCAACTGACCATATCCAGCTGTGCATGGGAGCTCCTATGTATACTATCCTGGCTTTCTACCCTCTTAGCCTCCCAAGAACTGAGATTACAGCCATATGCTACAGTGCCTGACAAGACATGGGCTTTTTATTCTACAACTCCTCGAGTATCATTTAAAAATGTGTGTGTATGCTACATGATCTAACTTATACGTAGAAGCTATAAAAAAAAGTTAATCTTACAGAACTACTGAACAGAATAGTGTTTACCAAGACTGAAAAGGATGAGAAGGGAATAGAGGGAAGATGATTCCTGGGTACAGAGGTGCTAGAAGACAGAAGGAATACCTTGTATTGTCCCATAGTGCAGTAGTATAACAATGGTTGACAAAAACTACCGGAATATTTCAAATTAGCAATACAGAGGGTTTTTAATGTTCCCAATACAAAGAAATATAAATGTTTGAGTACAGGTTAATAAGTACCCTGACTTGATGATTACATATTATATACATATATTAAAATGCTACACTGTATGTAATAAACATGTATAATTACTATGTCAGTTAAAAATAAAAAAATATTGAATATATACATTGCTTTTATTTGTGCTCTCTTTGTTTCTCTTGTACTTGAGATGAGGTCTTGATAGCATTGCCCAGGATAGTCTTGAAATTCTGTGCTCAAGTAATCCTCCTGCCTCAGCCTCCCAGCTGAGCTGGGTGCCACCTTGATTGGCTGGTATGCTTAAAATCAAGTCCCTTTCCTTTTCTGGGATCTCTGTCTTTCATACTGCACATACCAAGCAGAGACACTGATAATTCTCCTGATATGAGTTTCTGGTCTCCAGTGTTTGCTTCTGTTTAGAGAAGAAGCAAGAGAGGTGGTTACAGGATTGGATACTCTAAACCAGCAGTTTCTCAACCTGTGAGTCCTGATGTCCCTTTCACATGGGTTGCCTAAGACCACCAGAAAACATAGATATTTACATGATGATTCACAATAGTAGAAAAGTACAGTTATGAAGTAGCAATAAAAATACTGTTATGGTTAGGGGTCACCAGAACATGAGGAACTGCATTAAAGGGTCGCAGCGTTAGGAAGGTTAAGAACCACTGCTCTAAACTAATACTTTTAGTTAAACTAATACTTTTATCTCCCTACAACCATCTATATTGATGCCTTTTCAACCTGCTCAGCCTGCACCACCCTCTTCAAACATCGCCATTGCCATTCCAAACCCCATCCAGCCTTTCATTTACTAAACTGTTTACACCCAGCAATTATTTATACCTGCCTGAGTCATGAAGGAATTAAGGTTACTTATTCCAAGAGTACAGATAAGGGCAGACCAGAAATTGAACCAAACAATAAGGGGTGTGTGTGTGTGTGTGTGTGTGTGTGTGTGTGTGAGAGAGAGAGAGAGAGAGAGAGAGAGAGAGAGAGAGAGAGAGAGGGAGAGAGAGATCAAAACAGATGTTGTTCAAGCTATATTTCAAGTCAACTGGTGGCTGAGGCAGAAAGGAAGACTCAATGAACATCCCAACAGCCCCATATTAGCAAGGAGAAAATATACCATTTTCAGGAAAAGCAAAACTTCGCCTAGTCCTGGATCCTTCAAATCACTATCCACAGGAGATTTCAGAAAGACAATGAAAATGATCGTTTATTGAGCAGATACAAGCATCTGATGAAAGATCCTGAGAGAGAGTGAAAAATTATTTAAGCCCCTAGACCTGTGTCCAAAATAGAGAACTTGCCCCATTGTTCCAGGATGCCAGGTGTTTGTGGTTTTTGCCTTTCTAGCCCAATGCCAGATGTTTGCAGTTTTTGTGCCTTTATAATCCCTTTACTCCTTGAGCTCGTGGTTGACTCCTCTACCCTTGCATGGGGTATGAGTTGTCCCCAGTGCACTGGTCTTTCCTGACCATTTCTCTTGTGAGTGATTTGGGGTGTCACCTATCCTGAGTCAGAACATGGGGAAGTCCTCATATTGTGGGTCTTTCATTTGGTGCATTGGCCAGGAAACTCGACCACCCCTCACATCCAAGAATTGACTTGGAGGTATGGGGATCCCCTCTGGAATGTGTGCGTGCCTGCTGGTGTCTCTGTTCTGAGTGTCTGTTTTCTGTGCTTGTTGTGTTTGTTTGTTTGTTTGTGCTCATCCTTTGTTTCTGAAGCACAAAGCACTGCCTGAGTTTGGATCCGCCTGAGTTTGGTTTAAAAATTGCCCTGGGGGATGTCCCATCTGAAGAAACCTTCACCCCATCTGTAGGTCGGTAGTGATACCGTAACCCTCTTGTCAAGAACCGACCATCTGATTCAGCGACCCTCTGGGTCATTTCTCTGGTTTTGGTCTTCCCGGTGGAAGCTGACTACGATGTCTTTGTGTTTGTTGAAATGCACCTTCTGTTTGCAGCTGTCCTCTCAGGCCATAAGGATCAGAGGACTGTGGTCGGCAGACAGGCTAGGAGGACCACAGGCTGCCACCCTGGGGAACGCCCTGGGAAGTGGGGAGAGCCAGGGATGCCTGGTAGTCTCCGGAGATCAGTCAGAGGGACCAAGTTCTGTTGTTGAAGCAGAAGCTTCCCCCTCCAAAATCGTCTAATTCTTTTGCCTGCTTGTGGAGTCGCATGTGTCTGGATCTGTTGGTTTCTGTTTTGTGTGTTTTTGTGTATGTGTTTAGAGCTATGTGAAAATCTAGAGACGCGAAGGTAATTCTCATAGGTGCTTTGTACCCTGACTAGAGATAATTTACACATGAGAGAATGGGTTTGAGAAAAGCAGTACTCTCCGACTATCTGGGGATAATTTGGTGAAAGATTGTAAATGCTGCTCTTAAAGGGGCCAGCTGCTTCTCAAGTTCTATGGTAAGGGAACTGATGGCTGTTTTTCCTACAAAAATCTCTGTGCTTGTGATTATTGGATTCATTAGGTATAGATTATAAATTATTGATTAAAAATTTGTAACATTGATAAACTGGTAACTCCAGGTTGGAGTAATTCAGAACTACAACATGTGGCATGATACAATCCAAGGAGACAGGTCTTTAAAGATACACCTGAATTGGGTAATATAGAATTTAGGGCAGTGTCTCTTTGAGGTATTGGGGGCTGCACCTTCTTGTGTTTGTGTGCAGGAACAGGCAGTCAAACTTTGTAGCAAGTAAATGTTTTTTGGTGTTGATTTTTTTTTAAAGGGAATGGATTGTATACACTATTAAAATTGGGTTTTGCTTCCCAAAATTGTGATTGTACTCTGGTGTTACAAGAGAAATCGCTGAATCTGAGCCTCCAGCTGATTGTCAGCAGCTGCTGCAGATGCTCTTCACAATGGAGGAGCAAGAGAGAATTCTGTTAGAGACTAGACATGAGATTACCTTTGACTCATCCCAGTTGGGACTACAACATGGCAGAAGGTAGGGAGAGCTTGAAAATCTATTGCCAGGCTCTGGTGGTGGGTCTCTGAGGTGCCTCAAGACGGCCCACTAATTTGTCTAAGGTAAGAGAAGGTATATTATAAGAGGGAGACAGTTGCATGATCTAGTGAAGGAGGCAGAAAAGAAAGAGGCAGGAAGCAGAAGAGAAAACAGGAGGGATCATAGACAAGAGAGAAATCTAACTATAATTTTTGCAGCAGTGGTAGGAGAGAAAGAGACAGGACCTAGACAGATAGGGATCTGAGCAACAGAAGACCAATCTGCTTAACAGAATTAGGTGAGTTGGGGTACCGAGCCTCAGCTAAAAAAAAAAGGCTCAGCTGTGTCAGACTGAAGTTACCCCAGAAAGCCTTTACTTATTTGGGATACACCCTTCGAGATGGGAAGTGGTGGCTAAAAGAAGCCAGAAAAAGACTAACTCAGATCCCCACTCCAACTACACCAAGGCAAGTAAGAGAATTCTTGGGCACCACTGGCTTCTGCAGGCTCTGGATACCTGGGTTTGTAACCTTAGCTGCTCCATTTTACCCCTTAACCAAGGAAAGTATGCGGAAGGCGGGGGCAGCAGTGGTTCTGGTTAGCTGGGGTTTTAGAATCAGATGGGATTAACAAGATACCAGAACTACTAAAGTAATGTGTAAGAGTCACACAGGTGGTACTGGTTTTGAAGGCATGAAGGGGTCATGCAGAGCAGCTGAGGCTTGGCACTGTGAGAGGCCATGGAAGGCCACTGGGGAAGGTGCAGCCTCAGTAGCATTGATAGCCCAGGACTGAAGGGGTCATGCAGTGTTTTGGAGACCACCAAGAACAGCAGCAGCAGTGAAGTACAGGCATCTGGAGCCTAGAGGAAAAGCTGTGTGCTACAAAGGACATGGCTGGAGAAGTAACCCAAGCACTTGGAGGAGCCCAGAAGATCGTGAATCGGATCCCAGACATTGGACAGTTGGAGTTTACACTGACAGCAGGTATGCTTTTTCCACCGCATGGATGCTAATCCTTCCGGAATGCCTCCTGGGAGAAGACACCTTTTCAAGTTGGGAAGAAGCTTTTCCTACCAGGACTGAGACAGCCAATGTAGTAATCGGGTCTGATAATGGACCTGCCTTTGTTGCCCAGGTAAGTCAGGAAAAGGCTCTAAAGCTCAGGACAGGTAGAGAGGATGAATAAAACAGCAGAGACTGGTGCTAATGATTGGATAGCTCTCCTACCCTTTGTGCTCTTCAGGGCTAGAAACACCCCTGGACAGTTTGGACTGACCCCCTATGAATTCTATGGGGGGGGGGGGGCTCCCTGGTAGAAATAGCCTCTGTACATAGTGCTGACATGCTGCTTTCCCAGCCTTTGTTCTCTAGGCTCAAGGCGCTTGAGTGGGTGAGACAGCGAGCATGGAAGCAGCTCCAGGAGGCCTACTCAAGAGAAGGAGACCTACAAGCCCCACATTGCTTCTAAGTTAGAGATTCAGTCTACATTAGATGCCACCACACAGAAAACCTTGAGACTTGGTGGAAAGGTCCTTATCTTGTATTTTGCTTCTGCTTTTCCATGTGTGTTAGAAAATAGTGTCTAGTTCTAAGAATAGAACTATTTACTAGAAAGAGCAGGGAATGAGAGATCCTGAGAGAGAGTGAAAAATTATTTAAGCCCCTAGACCTGTGTCCAAAATAGAGAACTTGCCCCATTGTTCCAGGATGCCAGGTGTTTGTGGTTTTTGCCTTTCTAGCCCAATGCCAGGTGTTTGCAGTTTTTGTGCCTTTATAATCCCTTTACTCCTTGAGCTCGTGGTCGACTCCTCTACCCCTGCATGGGATATGAGTTGTCCCCAGTGCACTGGTCTTTCCCGACTGTTTCTCATGAGTGATTTGGGGTGTTGCCTATCCTGAGTCACAACGCGGGAGTCCTCATGTTGTGGGTCTTTCACTGACATTGCAATTCAAATGATCTCAGTTAATGCTGAGCAGTGGCCATTGTCATTCCATTTAAAGACCAGGAAATAAAAGCTTATAAAACATAAAATGGTTTCACTGAGGTCATCTAGCACATTGAAGCAGAATTTATATTCAGACACAAGTCTGTCTTTCTCAAAAGCACAGCCCTCCTTTATATGAAAATTGAAACAGGGAGGAGGGCAGGTGTCCAAGCCTGGCTATCAAGGCAGAAATTGCCTCCAAGCTGCCTCAGATACACCAAACAAATCCTAGCAAGACAAAATTCAGCAACAAGAAGTTTGGTCCTAAGGAACCATTAAGCTTCATCCCCAACAAGTCACCCAGTCTCTTGGAGTCCTAGCTTTCCTCTTTCTTTCATTTGAGTTTTCTATAAGTAGAACACAAAACAATGCCACCTTCCTAAGATTTTAGAGCAAGAAACAGCACATTAGAGGGAAGCTGCTCTGAACATTGGCATTAATACTAGAGAGACTCTTGCAGTCAGGAACGCTCTCCTCTGCTCACACCTGGAATGGCCCTAAACAGTCTTTTGTCTCTTCTGTTCTCAGTCTTCTCACCTGTAAAGTAAATCTCCTTTAGCCTCGCACTTCAGGACCTTCCAGCTCCAACACCTGACATTTACAACCCTGCTGATCATGAATGATTGCTACCTCTCTGAGCTCCTGCAGCGGGCTCTGTTCCCTTCTGTGATGGCACTTGAAGAATTTAGTGTCATTACTATTATCTCTCTGGCACCCAAGTGTGCAAGTCTTTTTTTCTTTTAATGAGATCTACTATCTTAACAAATTGTTTTCTTTTTAAAATTAGTTTCATTGTGCCATTTTTCTTCCTTCCTTCCTTCCTTCCTTCCTTCTTTCCTTCCTTTCTTATTTTTATCTTCACGACTGTATAGCTTTGGCTGTCCTGGAACTTGAGATTCACCTACCTCTGCCTCTCCAGTACTTGGACTAAAGGTGCATTATATAATATTCACATGTGGACTCTTGTCCTTTGCTCATATTCATCCCCCCAATGTGCTCTCTTACTTTTCTCTCCTCCCTTCACTGGTGCCCTTCTTCCCTGCAAATAGTCCCATTTTTGCTTTCATGTTACATATAATTGTGTATGCACTTGTGTGTGTGTGTGTGTGTGTGTGTGTGTGTGTGTGTGTGTGGTGTGTATGGACATGCCTGAGGTTGATGTTGAGTGTCTTGCAAATCAGCTCTTCACCTTATCCTTGAGATAGGATCTCTCACAGAACTTGGAACTCACTGACTGGTTAGACTGACTAGTTGACAAGATTCACGAATCCTCCTGTCTGCACCTCCCCAGCGCTGGGATGACAGGGGTGCACCAAAACAAAACACCCAGCTTTTTAGTGGGTGCTGGGAATCCGATCTCAGATCCTCACAATTGCACAACAAGCATTTTACCCATTATGCCATCTCCCTAGCCCACATATATCTAAAAATATATAATACACACACACATATATATGTATATATACATATATGTATATAAATGTAGATTCTGCATATGAGAAAATCATACAAAATTGTCTTTCTGTGTCTGGCTTATTTTGCTTAGCATGATTTCCAGTTCTATTCATTTTTTCTTACAAATGACACTAATTCTTTTTAGGGGTAAATAAAACTGCACTGTTTATATATACACATTTTCTTGATTCATCTGTTAATAGGCATCTGCACTGCTTCCATATCTTGGCTTTTGTGAATAGGAGTGCAGATCTTACCATCTCTCATCTAGACTGTTATATGACTTCTTCACTAGCTGTTTTCAAGTCTATCTTATGACCTGCACTTCTAGGGAGATTGTTCCAAAATGTGACTCTCAATATACTGTGCAACAGACACTTTTCTCTCTAACTTAAAACTCTAAAGTTCTTATGTCCTCATGATTTAGGCTGACCAATGCTTCAAGGTCTCCTCCTCTTTGATAAACCTCCCTGTCTCGCAGGTGCTGCTCTAGTTTGGTTTGACTGATAAAAGTCTTCCTTCTCTTGGCACGTATTTCATGGATGGATATACTTAGGCTGTTCCCCCTTCCTTAATGTCTCATTTGCCCCCAATTTCCAGCAATCTGTGAGTAGCCCTCTTTTACCTAGTTAACTCCAACTTGTTCTCTGAGCCTCCATTCAGAGATTACCTCCTGTAGGAAGCCTTCCCTGATGGGTCTGGGCAGATACCAATCCTTACTTACTGTCCGTCCCTCTGGCAATATCACATTGAATACCACTTTGGATTCATCTAATTCCACAACTGTTTTCTTCATCCTGAACCCAGAACGATGCAGTGCAAATACACCAAAACCCACTTGTTAAGGGCACAAGGTTCCACATGCACCAGACACACAAATATTCACTGCGTTTACCTCTCTCTCAGAATTGTGGGGAGTGCTTACATGGTCTCTTACTCCTTCCCCTCACATAGCACAGAGCTTTACAAAGCAATGATGTTTATCAATGAACAAACATGTACTGGGTGCTGTGATTGGCTATGTCATATTCAATTTTCACAAGCACAGTTGAATTGGGTTACTCAAGAAGTGGCTAACACAGCAGATGTGCAGTTGTGTGAGGTGCCAGTTAGGTACATCACATCATATATAACAACAATTTTTTTCAATGATGGGAATAAAATGAGCTCTACCCTAAAGAGAAAATAACTAATTTATTTACAATTCTACCTCATGGCCAATGTTCATTATTTTTCAGGGAATACAACAGAAAATAAACCCAGGCCCTTACACATAGTAAGCAAGGACTACACCATAATCTCTAATGACAGTAATTCTAACATGATTATATAGAAGAAAACTTTGGCTTGGGTGGAGGTTTAAAAGAAAATAGACCCCATACACCCATAGTGATCTATTAGGGCACTATTAGGAGGTGTGGTCTTGTTGGAGTACTTGGCTTTGTTGAAGGAAGTGTGTCACTAGGGAACAGGCTTTGAGATCTCAGAAGCTCAAGCCAGTTCTCTTTCTGCTGCCTTCAGATCAAAATGTAGAACTGTTGGCTCTTTCAGCACCAAGTCTGCTTGCATGATGCCATGCTTCCTGCCATGACAATAATGGACTAACCTTCCAAAACTGTAAGCAAGCCTTAATTAAATGCTTTCCTTTATAAGAGTTGCTGTGGTCATGGTGTCTCTTCACAGCAATAGAGACCCTAAGACAATTTGATTCAGGTGAGTGTAATACACTGTAACCTGAGATCCAGTAGGAAATCATAAGACCTGGATATACAGTCAAACTAACCTTTTAAGAAAGCACAAGAATCATACAACTGTACTCTTATTTCCATGTGCCAACTGAAAATAAATGAAACTTATAGTCTAAAAAAATCACATAATGCAACATAAATGCATCTTCTATGAGTGAAGGTTACCTCTCAGGTGATGGTGGTGGTTCATTTACATCTAAAGCATGAGATGAACAATCCCAATCACTCATATAACTGGCTAGCCATCTTTGTTTTGGCTAAGATATGATAGGACTGTTTTCACATTGTTTGTCGCACTTCGCCTCTAGGGGGCAGGGAAGTATCATCTATTCTTGTCTAGCTTAGCAGATCCCCACCAAGGAGGAAATAAGGCATCTATTCATGGTTCTTCCCTGTGACACTGGTTCCTGCCAGGGAAGAAACCAAAAAGGCCAAGTCTATTCCCATCCCAAGATGCCTTGCGTCGCCTTGGGTATCTTCTCAATAAAGACTGGATGGATACAAAAAGGGGAAAAGAAATGGAAAAATTTATAAATCAACAACTTGTAACCAGACTTGGGTGAACTGCATACAGGTCCTGTACAGGACTGCTTGGTTCACTCAAGAGAGAGGATTTTGCTCCAAGGATCAAGAATGTGGCATAACACAGACATGGCATGCTAAGGAGATATAATGATGAGCAGATTGGCCTGTATATCTTTAAAAGTCTTATCCAATCCTGCTTCTCTGACACTATATGAATTGGGAGACCACTGGGTGCAAAAGGCAGAAAAGTCATAAGCCAAATGCCTCTAGGGAGCAAGTAGAAAAGGCCAAGAGAATTTTGAAGTTGACATTTCTCTCAAAAGGAGTCCAGAATAAAGAAAAACTGAGGTACTGGGCCATTAGCTCACCAGGACTTAATTAGACATTCATGTGTTTACTCAGAATTGACTGAGCATCTACATGTTATGCAAAGTACTTCCAAGTTCTTCAGCCCTTTGTTATGCCCCCTGCACCAAGCACAGAATCCAATACATAACTTGTACTCAATACATGTCAGTTAAGTCTGACTCCTTCTAAAGATTTATTTATTTATTATATGTAAGTACACTGTAGCTGTCTTCAGACACTCAAGAAGAGGGAGTCAGATTTTTGTTATGGATGGTTGTGAGCCACCATGTGGTTGCTGGGATTTGAACTCAGGACCTTTGGAAGAGCAGTTGGTGCTCTTAACCGCTGAGCCATCTCACCAGCAGTCTGACTCCTTCTAGACAGGGTTTCTCAACCTTCCTAATGCTGTGATCCTTTAATACAGTTCCTCACGTTACAGTAACCCCCAACCATAAAATTATTTTGTTGCTACTTCATAACTCTAATTTTGCTACTGTTACGAATTGCGATGTAAATATCTGATATGCACGATAGCTGATATGCAACCCCTAAAGGAGTTGCAACCCACAGATTGAGAACCGCTGTTTTAGAGGCTAGTAGGAGATACAAGCTGTGAACAACTACAAAGGTATTGTAAAAAGCTAGACCTGGGGCTAGAGAGATGGTTCAGTGGTTAATAGGATTGGTTGCTCTCACAGAGGACCCAGGTTTAATTTCCAGCACCCACAATCTGTAACTGCAGTCCCAGGGGATCTGATGCCCTCTTCTGGTCTCTACAAGCAGAGAATGCACACTGTGCACAGACGTGCAGGCAGAACTTCCCTACACACATAAAAAAAAAAAAAAGGTTAAAAAGAAAATAAAAAGGATAATCTGCTCATTGCAAATGCCAGGGATAAACTGAGCATTAAGAACGACATAAAGGGCTGGTGAGATGGCTCAATGGTTAAGAGCACTGACTGTTCTTTTGAAGGTTCTGTGTTCAAATCCCAGCAACCACATGATGGCTCACAACCATCTGTAATGGGATCCAATGGACTCTTCTGGTGTGTCTGAAGACAGCTACAGTGTCCTTACATATAATAATAAGTAAATCTTTTTTAAAAAATGAAGAAGGATGTCTCTAGCTGCATATATAGAAGAGGATGGCCTAGTTGGCCATCATTGGAAAGAGAGGCCCCTTGGTCATGCAGACTTTATATGCCCCAGTACAGGGGAACACCAGGGCCAAGATGTGGGAGCGGGAGGATAGGGGAGCAGGGCCGGGAGGATAGGGGAGCAGGGCCGGGAGGGGGGAGGGTATAGGGAACTTTCTGGATAACAATTGAAATGTAAATGAAGAAGTTATCTAATAAATTTTGGAAAAAAAATGAAGAAGGACCACCAACAAGGGCTTGGGAGATGGTTCAGTAATTAAGAGTACTTTTCATTCTTTTAGAAGACCCAGGTTTGATTCCCAGCAATTCACATGCCAGCTCACAGCCTCAGTTCAGGGAATCTAGCGCCCTCTTTTGGCCTCTATGGGTACACATGTGGTACACATACATACATGCAGGCAAAAAAGCCACACACATAATAGATTTTTTTTTTTAATTAAGGCCCAGAAAATAAACATAGGAGAGGTGTGAAGAGGTGTCAGCTAATTCAACCTTAAAAATTCAACCATAGAGGAGGGAACAGCATTAGTCAAATCACAGAGACCTGAATGGGCTAATGATGGCAGCACAGGCTAACTCAAGCCTGGACTGAGGACAAGGGACTCACAAAAATGAGAGAAGAAGGGGAATCTGTGGACAGAAACAGAAAGACAATGAAAAACATAGGAGCCAGACTGCAGACATGGCTTGGCTCCAGCTAATCAGAGGCTTAACAGAAATACATGGTGGCAACAATCAGGAGGTAATTGTAAGAGGGAACCTCTGTTGGAGGAAAGCCGGAGTCGTGACTACGGTCCATGTCTCTAAACCCCTTTTCTGGCAGGGAACAGTCCATTGGATTGAGAGCCATACAATTCTCGGTCTCATCAGCAGGTTCCTATACTGCTCCTCTCTGATTCCTCATTTCCTCATCTGAGGATAGCAGTAACACCCACCTGGCAAGGGGTCTGTGACAATGAGATAAGAAATGGGGCTGCCTGATGGGTAAGAATGTCAAGAATGCTACAAGTTCTGGAGCTCAGCCTGGGTTCCTACTAGCTCTTTTGTAGTCCTGCCACGTATTCACTTAGGGACCTTGGCTGTGTTACCTGAAGTTTCTAGACCTCAGCTTCTTCATCCGTAAAATGGAGTTAATAACAATTTACATAAAGGGATGCATGTAAAGACAGAAGGAATGATTCCATGGAAAGCACGTAGAAGGCAGTGTCCAGCACACAGTAAATGCAGTAGAAAAATGTTAGCTATTATTACATAAAGCTGCATAGGATAGTGCCTACCACCCAGAAAGCTGAGATTCAATATGAACAGGGCCTCTTCACCATGCTCCAGGCTTTTTACTCTGCCCCCAGCAAATTCAGAGGCCATAGTAGGTAGGGGGTGGACAGAGAAAGAACAGACAGTGAACATCAATTGGACACCAAGGGACTGTGCACTTCTTCAAAGCACCTCCTCTACTGCCCAGGTCCTCAAACAGTGGCCTGGCTCACTTTGGTCCTTCTATCCTCTGAGGAACCCCACCCTTCTGTTCACTTTGTCCTCTGTACTGTCTATGGCCTGACTAAGCCCGAAACCCTGTCTTCCTGGCTGGTGGGAAGAGGGCTCTGCATGTGCCAAGAGCATGGTGTTTGCTCAGCCTGGTGGCCCCTCCTGCTCTGTGAACACAGCCAAGAAATATTTGTGGATGACAACAACCCCATTCTTGCCCCAGATCTAGACAGAGAAAGCAATACTCCCAATTCTCCTTAAACTTAACATTATCATTTTCTCCCATACCAGCATAATGCTCACAACACGGCAGAAGGGACAATAAATAGTTTCCCTCCTGAAAGGAAAGAGACACCCTAGAAAAAGAATCCAGCATGCCAAAGGGGCCAGACTTCCTCCAGAGCCTCGCCCTGGGATTGCTCTCACTTGTTCATTTTCTCAGTAGCCTAGGCCCCTATGGGGAGCATGCTGACACCCCACCACACGCAGATGATGATAGCTCAGCAGTGAAATGGTAGACTATGCATCACCCTGGGTGTCAAGAACCCCACGCTGGCTTTCTCTACGTTCAGTATCTAAATGTGAGCCAGCTTACACGGGGGTGTGGGGGGGGGGGAAGCAGAGGATAGACAGTTACCACCATACTGGCTTCAGCCCACCACTACATACAGCAGAAACAGAACTAGGCCCATGCAGAAAATGTAGGAACAGAGCTCTCTTGAGCACAGGGCACTCAGCAGTGAGTCCTAGCCTCTAGAAATCATTCTAGGTGCCAGAACTGCAGTGTGTTGGGGGTGGGTGGGTGGGTGGGTGGGGGAGACCAAGCTTAACAACCAAAAAAAAAATTCTCTTTTTTAAATCATGGCAGGAGGCGACAGCTCCACATAAAAAGATCTGAGCATTAGTCAGGATCAACAACTAGTGAGCAAACAACTAAATCCTCATGTCCCAGTGACCAGAAGGAGGTAGGGACTCATGTTGCTTTCTGTCACACTAGGAAGGCCACACCCAGAGCCTGGCAGCAGAGATTCTGGCATCCTGGAACCTGTCCAGAAGAGCAGTAGGGAAGGATGTAGGAGTCCTGGGTAAATGATCTGGACATGGATGGGTGATGCTCAAAGCAAAGAAAGCCGAGTTCACAGGAACAGGAACATGTTGTGTTAGTAGCATGACCTCTGATGGACATCACTTCTCAGAGCCCTAGGTTTCTTATGCTGTGACATGATGGTACTGACAGATGCACAAAGCGTTGTTGGGAGAACTGAGTCTGGGGCAGAACAGGCTCCCAACAAGCTACATCTTGACCCAGGCCCTAGTCTTCCTAGTCTGTCCACCAGAGGGAGCCTGGGGCCCAACAGAGCCCAGCCTGTACCAGCTCTGCCTGTCCTCCCCCAATGCTGCAGCCTCAGCTGCTGAACTCCCACCCTGCCTGCCCGCGCTTCCAACAGCAGCCTTCTCACCCACTCCTTACAAACCCAGAACAGGCCTAGCATGGGAGTTGCTTGCAGCAGCATTGGTTGCAGCAATGGCTACAGGTTCTCCTGACACCTGGCAAGGAGGAAGGTGGGAAAGAGGAAGACAGCCGTGTTTTCTTCTCATCAACTCCTCCACTCATTCCAGACCCATCTCTTCTAGTTCAAAACCTGGAGATACCTAAGGCTCTTTCGGCTTTTCCCAGTTCAGTACCTCAGCAGGTCCTGAGGCCAAGACTCCTATTACCCATAGGAGTAGTAGTTAAGCTGTAGGGAACAAGTAACTTGCCTTTAAGACAGGCAGACTTAGATTCTAGTCACAGCTCCATTAGCAACTAGTAGCATAACCTTGTATAAGGCCCCTTCATCTTGAAGCCTCAGTTTCTCCCTCTCTAAAATGGAGTTGCTGATGCTCACTGAGTAGGCTGGGCTGTGAGGTCCAAAGGAAGCAATCATAGATAGGCAAGCAGTTAATATGTGGTTGAGAGAAATCCAAAGTGTTATTTAAACCTCTTTATTAGCCAGTAGGAAATGTGATGCAAGGGATTCCAACAAGCAACCTGGAAAGTGTACAAAAAGGAGGAAGGAGTCAGAAGCAGGCCCGCAAGGATGGCAGAAGGGCAAATGGGCTTCCAGCCAGCCAAGAAAATCAGACCTATGTCTGCAGGGTAGAGAATATGAGAGCAATGGAATTCAGAAATTGAGAAAGATTCAGGTCTTTTCATTGGGCTTAATGCCCAAATCAGGAACTATATGCTTCCTCCTGCTCTCTCAGACCCCCTTTAGACTTCAACTGGACCAGTCGGGCCAGCCACCACCCCCATCCCTTGAGGCAATCAATGTACTGCATCACAACTGGCTAGGTTGAAAAGTTCTCTTGATTTTTATCTCAAATGTTCTCTCTGTTCCTGGATCTGCTCCCTAGAGCCATACATATTGAGGTTGCTCCCTCCATCACAGGCCTGACCCCTCTAAGGAAGTCCGCAACCAGGCTCAAGGACCACAATGCCCCATCCAGTCTTTCTCTGCCCCCCATTCTGGGGCTGTCCTTCCACCTCAACACTCAGCTGAGGGTGCACTGCAGTGGAGCCCAGCCAAGCCTTCAAGCTGCAGCTGCTGCTCCTGGGGCCCAGCCATCTCAACCCAGCACCCCAGCCTGCTGCCTCACCATGGGGGAGTTGCAGAGAGCTGTCTCCCGGCAGATTTCCTGAGGCAGAAGGCTTCCCCACCCCCAGCCCAGCCTCCAAGAGACACTCCACTAGTTGTGGCACATGGTAGGACCAGCTGAGCAGTGAGAGGAGGGGGAAGCCTGTCCATTTGCTAAAGGACTTCAGACTTACTCTTTGGTGTGGCTGGGTTAGTAACATACCCATTGAATCTCAGTTGGCAGTCCCTGCCTTTAAAAAAAATACCTAGGGGAAATGATAGACTGGCAGAAGAAGGGACTCAGTCAAGGTCACAAAGCCAATTTGCAACAGAGCTGGAAGGGGACGCCAGTTCACCCATCTCCCAGTTCAGTGTTCTTTTCAGTATAGCAGTAAAGCAATAGGAGGGCCTTTAGGGCATCCCTGTGAGCCTCCGTGCCCTTGACTCACAACCTAATACATTTATCCCAATCAGCACACAATGGGATCTACATAGGAAAAGTAGACCCTGTCCATGTCCCATTAACTCAGAAAATATCCCTAACCTGTCTCAGACACATGTACAAACCCCAGCACAGGAACTGAAGCTGATCCAACAGATGGGAGATCTATGGACTTCCCTTCCTGGCAGGGCTCTTTAAATGGGTGTTGTTTTTCTTGAAGGGTGGAGACCAGCTGGACTTTGAGAAACTAACCAAGGGCCTAGCCTCCATCTTTGCTCCCCCATCTTTGCCACCATCACCCCCCCTCCCCATGCCAAGATGTGCTGCAGTTCCATTCTGGTCCCCACCTGCCTTGAGACAAGATCACCCCACCTAAAAAAAAAAAAAAAGGTGTGTAGGAACGTTTCTCTCTTTAGGGGGTTTGAGTTGATACCACCTCTGTCTAAAAATTATTTAATCCATCCTCTGGAAAGGATACAGCTAGGGGCTGAAGAAGTGGAGGGAGGTAGTGGGAATTGCTTTAGTCTCTAACTGGCCTTGGTTCTACAGGGAAAAGAAGCCCTCACTCATCTGACCAAACCAATGTGTGGTGGCTAGGGAAAGCATGTCAGCTGGTTGAGGAGAACCTTCTCCCGATTGGGACAGGCGAAACAGGAAATGGGATCAGGCATGGGTTTCATATACTTTATCTACCAGCTAAGTTGGAGAGGGATCTAGAGGGAAAGGAATGGGTGGGGTGGGGGCCGCAAACACATTCCTTACTTTCTCTGGAGGGTTGTAGCCGGGCTGGTGCTGGTACTGGTGCTGTGACCTCCGCCAGCGCCAGGACTGGAGCTTCTGGATGCGCCACGACTCAACTGGCCCCGCTCCCGCGGTGGCCGCTGCCCCACGCCCACCGCCGCGGAATAGCCGGCTTCCTTCTCCCGGCCCGGGTGCGCTGGCCCAGCCTCCCTCCCGCCCCGCTCGCGACCCAGGGCAGGGTTCTCATGGTGCAGGTGGCATTGGGCCACGTCGCGCTCGCGGGCTGTGTAACCGGTAGTGTCCTGGAGCTGATAGGAGGCTTCTCGCTCCTTATCCCGATAGATAGCTTCCCGGTTCTGGTAAGCGCCATCCCGGTTCGGGTAGCCCACGTCCCGGGACGCCTGGTGGAACTGGCTCTCCCGCAGCTCGCGGTGGTGGAACTGGGTCTCACGCAGGTTCTGGTACTGGCTCTCACGGCCAGGACTATCCCGTGCGCCAAGGGGGTCCCGGTGCAGTTCCCCACGGTGCAGCTGGCTCTCCTCCCGCAGGTCGCGGTTCTCCTGGGTGAGCTGGTCCAACTGGCCCTCCAGCTCTTCTATGCGCCGCCGCTGGGTCTCCAACAGCTGCTGCTGACTCTCGATGATGTTGTTCAGCTCCAGCAGGTACTCCACTGCCCGGTTGGGGCTCTCAGATCCTGGGCCACCCGGAGGACCGGACCCCGCCTCCATCCTGGCGGCCCAGGGACAGGGGAACGGGCAGGAGAGCCCAGTCCCCGCTCGCTCACGGCGCCACCCTCCCCCGGGCCCAGCCGGGGGAGGGGGCCGGCGGGACGCGAGGGCGCGCACCGGGCTCGGGGGCCCGGGGGCCCTAGGGGGCCCGGGAGACAGCGCTGGGGCCGGCGGCACGGGGCGCAGGAGCTGAGGCTACCGCCGCTGCCGCCGCCGCCACCGCCACCGCCAGGGCTCGGAAGGACGCGGCCCACGGCGCTCCGCCCGCTGCGGAGTCACTGCGCAGCGCGGCCGCGCGGGACCGCCCCGGCCGCCGGCCCGCCCCCCGCCCCTGCCCCCACCCAGCTCTCCCGACCCGCCCCCGCGCGCCCCACCTGCAGTCGCCACCAGCAGCCTAGCTGGACCAGCCCCAAGGCACTGGCACCTCAGCTGGATGCCAGCCTTAGCTCAGCCTGCAGGAGATATCTCCATTCCAGCTGTCCTGGGGTCTTCACCTAACAGCCTAATGAAGTCCTCCAACCTATTCTAATGTGTACTGGTCCCACAGGCCCAAGACCCAAGCCGTCAAAACACCCAGCCCAGGCAGTCTCCAGTCTCAGCCAACTCAGACTTCCAACCCCTCAGTCTGCCAACCCCACTCAGTATCCCATTCCTTATCCCAGCTGGTTTCTTGTTTTAGATGATCTCCTTCCAGCTCCATGACAATCTTTTGATTTTTCATTACAACTATTCAGTCTATAGACCATTACTCCATCTCTGTACTTCTGTGTTTCTCTAGCCTTGTGATCCTCCAGCCTACCCAGTCTGTAGTTCCATATCCCAGAAAGTGCCTGGAATTCAACTACTACCACCATCACCATCACCACCACCACCACCCCACACACATGTAACTCTACAGGCATTTACCTTCAGCCCACCAGCCTCCAAATTCTTCATTCAAATCAATGCTCAGATTTCCAATCCTATCCGACCCCAGGATTCCCTATATTAGCCAGTTACTAGGTCTTTTGACCAAGGAAGGCCTTTTTGACAAGGGTCTTTTGATCATTGATGATCATTTCCAACAAGCCCCAGGACTCCCCTATTCGAGTCAGACTTGATGTCAAAACATCTTTCTTCAACCATCATTTTCTAATCCCCATGGAAATGGCATCTTCATTCATTCCACCATTGCCAATCAGTGAAGTTTTATCTTTTCATTAGGACCTGAATCAAGCCGGGCTTGGTGGCACATGCCTTTAATCCCAGCACTCGGGAGGCAGAGGCAGGCAGATTTCTGAGTTCGAGGCCAGCCTGGTCTACAGAGTGAGTTCCAGGACAGTCAGGGCTATACAGAGAAACACTGTCTCGAAAAGCCAAAAAAAAAAAAAAAAAAAAAAAAAAAAGACCTGAATCAAATTCTCAGCATGGGTTTATAATATCTGTGCTTGTAAGGTTAAAGCAGGAGGGTTGCTAGTATTTAGAGGCCAACCTGAACTAAGTAATGAGTTCCACACAATCCTCGCTACAGTGTGAGATGCTATCTCAAAAAACCAAAATAACAATAGAAAGTTTAGGAGCTGGAGAGATAGTTCAGAAATTAAGAGCACTGATTGCTCTTCCAAAGAACCTGGGTTCAATTTCAAGCACCCACGTGACAACTCAAACTCTAACTCCAGTTCAAGAAGGATTTTAAACACTCTTCTGGCCTCCAAGGGCACCAGGCACTCATGTGGTGCACAGACATAAATACAGGCAAAAAAAGAAAAAAACTTGCACATGAAGGAGGAGGAAGAGGGAAAGAAGTAAGGAGAAAAGGAGGAGGACAAAGAGGAAGCCTTAAGTCAAATGCGTCTTTTTGAGTCCATCCCTGATTTTCCCAGTGATAAATGTTCTGTGCTTCTGTAGAGATTCTAAAGAGATTGGACAGAAACAGCAGAGTGAAAGGTGCTGAGAAGGCTGTGACTAACCAAGGAGAAAGCTCAAACAATGGGAATAGCCAGCTTCCTAACATACGGTTGAGTCCAGAATGATTAGAAGGCATGAAAAATGCCTTCTGAGCCCATGCAGAAGTTCTCTGGTGTGCTTAGGTAGTCACTGAGTACTAGACTTCATTTAGTTCTCACTGCTCAGGACTACCTTGATAGAAACAGCTACAAAATGATGTTCTTAAGCTATCTTTCCATGGGAAGAAAATAAAAGTTAATGGAAAAGCATCACTTTCTTTGTAAAGATTTATTTTATTATTATTATTACTATATTATCATTATTAGTGTGTGTGTGTGTGTGTGTGTGTGTGTGTGTGTGTGTGTGTGTGTCTGTGAGTATATGCTACATATAAACATCAGATCCCCTGGAGCTGGAGTTACAGGTGGTTGTGAGCCACCTGATGTGGTTGCTGGGAACTGATCTTGGGTCCTGTGGAAGAGCAGCAAGTGCTCTTAACCTCTGAGTCCCTAAATATCAGTTTCTTCTTTTATTAAATATTTTTTAATTTTATGTATATGAGTATGCTGTAGCTGAACAGATGATTATAAGCCTTCATGTGGTTTTTGGGAATTGAATTTTTAGGACCTCTGCTTGCTCTGGTCAACCCTGCTCACTCTGGCCCAAAGATTTATTTATTATTATACATAAGTACACTGTAGCTGTTTTCAGACGCGCCAGAAGAGGGCATCAGATCTCACTATGGGTGGTTGTGAGCCACCATGTGGTTGCTGGGATTTGAACTTAGGACCTTTGGAAGAGCAGCCAGTGCTATTACCTGCTGAGCCATCATGCTAGCCCTAAACATCAGTTTCTTAAACATACATAGTAGGATACCACATCCTCTATAATGGCAAAAATCAAAGGGATTTACAATTTTAAAAAATGTTAGCACAAATGTGGAGCTATTGGAACTCTCACTCATTGCCATCAGGAATGTAAAATGGAGCTGTTCCTTTGTAAAGCAGTCTGTCTATTACTTAAAAGGTTAAAAAAATAGAGCCAACAATTCTACTTCTGGGTGTCTAAGAGGAATGAAAGTGTACAACTAAATGACTATACAAAAGTCCTTAGAGTATTCATTGTTGCCTTATAACTAATAATAATAACCAAATAGTAGTAACAACCAAATAATCAATTGTTGGATAAACAAAATGAGGTATAATAAAAAATTGAAATATTGGGTGGAGAGATGGCTTAGTGGTTAAGAGCACTTGTTGCAGAGGACCTGATTTGATTCCCAGCAGCCACAAGGCATCCACAATCATTCATAACTCCAATTCCAGAGGATTCAACATCTTCTGTGGGCACCAGGCACATACATGGTACACATCACATGCATGTAGGCAAAACACTGATGCACATAAAATAAATAAATGTCAAATTTTAAGCAAAATATTATTTGATGAGTCTAGTGTGTGGTGCATGCTTATAATCCTAGGAGGGTGAGGCAGGAGAATTGTGAATTTCAAGCCAGCCTAGGTGGGCTACATAGTGAAATTCTGTATAAAAACGACAACAGAAAGAATAAAGTATTAATACATAAAAAAGAGTGGGCTCGAGGGAAAAGAAGGGGACTGAGAGGAGTCAGGGAGGAACTGAGAGGAGTGGAAGGAGGGATAACTGTGGTCAAGATGTGTTGAAAAGAAAAATGAATTAAAATATATGTATAAAAGTGTGGTTAAAGCTTAAAAACTTTCTACTAAGTAAAATAAACCAATCACAAAAGACAAATATTGTATGATTCCTTTTATATGAAGTTCCAAAAGAGACAAATTTATAGATGTGGAAATTAGAGTAGCATCAATAGAGCTGGGGGACGGGGCTGCAGAAGTGTCTGCTAATGTGTATAGGACCTTATTGGAAGGGATAAGATCTTCAAAGGTAACTTGTGGTGATGGGAGCCCAACATTGCTTGTATACTAAAAGCCATGAAATGGTGCTTTTTGAAAGGACCTGGTTTCATAGTATGTGAACTTTATCTCAATAAAGTTGTTTTTTGAAGAAAAGTGTGGCACAAAACTAGCACATAACACCAGCTATAATAATAGCAGCTATTACTGTTATGGTGCTTCCCATGTTCTGAGTACTATGCAAAACAATTTAAGTATATGAGCCTACATAATCCACATGACAAGGTTATATGGTAGATTCTGTTATTACATTCACTTAATACATAAGGGAAGTAAAATGAAGACTGAACTGTTAGCCGATGGCCACACAGACATAAAACCAGAGTACGTAGTCAGCAGCTTCTTTCTCACTTCTTTGCATATTTTCCCAGTGTACAAAGGAGGCACTCTGTAAATGTTAAAGTAATATATCTAGTGACTATTTCTATTCATCCTGCAAACATTTATAGAACATTGTCCATGTTCCCAGCAATACCAATACCTGAAAGCTCATCTTTAGCTGCATCTGTCACTCAGATTCCCTCTGGAGTTGGGGCAGATAGGCATTAAGGTTCATTCACCAAATACTAAGTCTACTATGTATCAAGCACTTCTCTAAACACTGAAGACACAACAATAAATAAAATAGACAATAATCTTCTGGTAATGTCAGAAACTACACCCCACAAAATCTCACTAACATGACTACTCAGATGTGAGAGAAACTTGTACGACATCTGTAATGGTTATTCCTGGTTGTCAACTTGATTATATCTGGAATAAGCTCATCCAGAATTGGAGTGCTCACCTGTGATCCAGGTCTTGAGGCTGGAAGACACAAGTTTCTGACCTAGATCTTGTCATGGAGATCTTGAGGCATAGTGGCTATGAAAAGCTTAGGCCCAGGCAAGGTAGTACATGTCTTTAGTCCCAGGAGACTAAGGCAAGGAGTCCTCTGAGTTCAAAGGTCAGCCTGGGACAAAACAAGTCCAAGATCCAGGCGAGGTGGTACACACCTGTAATCTGGGCCACACCTTCTGCTGGAGACACACATAGGGACATTGGAAGAAGGAAGATTCGCTCTTTGACTGCTTGCATTTACTTGCCAGAACATCTGTTGGAACCTACTTCTACAGAAGACCATCTGAAACAATTAGCCTCGTGGGACTGAACAACTACTAGATTCTTGGACTTCCTATTCATAGCTGCCCATTGTTGGGGAGTTAGACTTCAGATTGTAAGTCATCACATCACATTCCCTTAATATATAGTGACATTCCATAAGTTCTGTAACTCTAGAGAACCCTGACTAAGACAACATCAATGGACATGCCAAAGTGGATGGAGAAAGCCCAACCCACAAGTCCTCAACCCTACACAAAGAACTATGAGCAAATGAGGAAAGGTGAGAGTGGAAGAAGTAGCCTTCCCCAGCAAAGAACACACCAATCAGTTGGCCAATGCCAAATGGTCAGCCCTAAAAATAGATAGAAGTAACATTTATAGAAGTAAATGCATGTACATATGTGTGTGTGTGTGTGTGTGTGTGTATATATATATATATATATATATATATATATATATATATATATATATATATATATATAT
>LR753428.1:417340-442425 GCA_902729485.2 Mus minutoides
AATCTTTTTTTGTTTTATTTTTTCTATTTTATGTTATTTTTATTAGATATTGTATTAATTTACATTTCAAATGCTATCCTGAAAGTTCCCTATATCCTCCTCCGCCCTGCTTTCCTACCCACCCACTCCCACTTCTTGGCCCTGGTGTTCCCCTGTACTGGGGCATATAAAGTTTGCAAGACCAAGGGGCCTCTCTTCCCAATGATGGCCGACTAGGACATCTTCTGTTACATATGCAGCTAGAGACACGAGCTCTGGGGGTTCTGGTTAGTTCATATTGTTGTTCCTCCTATAGGGTTGCAGACCCCTTCAGCTCCTTGGGTAATTTCTCTAGCTTCTCCATTGGGGGCCCTGTGTTCCATCATACAGATGACTGTGAGAATCCACTTCTGTATTTGCCAAGCACTGGCATAGCCTCACATGAGACAGCTATATCAGGGTCCCTTCAGCAAAATCTTGCTGTCCTATGCAATAGTGTCTGGGTTTGGTGACCAATTATAGGATGGGTCCCCAGGTTGGGTAGTCTCTGGATAGTCCATCCTTTTGTCTTAGCTCCAAACTTTGTCTCTGTAACTCCTTTCATGGGTATTTTGTTCCCTATTCTAAGGAGGAATGAAGTCTTCCTTCTTCTTGATTTTCTTGTGTTTTGCAAATTGTATCTTGGGTATTCTAAGATTCTGTGCTAATATCCGCTTATCAGTGAGTGCATATCTAGTAACTTCTTTTGTGATTGGGTTGCCTCACTAAGGATGATATCCTCCAGATCCATCCATTTGCCCAAGAATTTCATAAATTCATTGTTTTTAATAGCTGAGTAGTACTCCATTGTGTAAATGTACCACATTTTCTGTATCTATTCTTCTGTTGAGGGACATTTGGGTTCTTTCCAGCTTCTGGCTATTATAAATAAGGCTGCTATGAACATAGTGGAACATGTGTTCTTATTACCAGTTGGAACATTTTCTGGTTATATGCCCAGGAGAGGTATTGCTGGATCCTCCAGTAGTACTATGTCCAATTTTGTGAGGAACTGCCAGACTGACTTCCAGAGTGGTTGTACAAGCTTGCAATCCCACCAGCAATGGAGGAGTGTTCCTCTTTCTCCACATCCTCACCAGCATCTGTTATCACCTGAATTTTTTATCTTAGCCATTCTGACTGGTGTGAGGTGGAATCTCAAGGTTGTTTTGATTTACAAGCTGTAATCTTATAGTGCTAACATTCTAGTAGGTAGAGACAATAAACAGAATATTTAGAACGGTGTTGAATACTGTTCCTTCTAAACCCAAGTCCACCTAGAAATGGTGAGTAACCTTATTTGGAAATAAAGTTCCTACAGATTTAATCACCTTAGGATAATGTCCTGTAAAATTGGTGTGTTCTAATCCAATGATTGATGTCATCTGAAGAAAAGGGAAAGGCCTAAGGACATAGCCCAGTAATAGCACTTAAATAGCATACTCAAGTCTTAGGTTCAATTCTCAGCACTTAAAACAAATAGAGGAAATTGGATAATTGGATACAAAGACACACACAGGAGAAGAATGCCATGTGGTGAGTTATGATGAGTTATGATGGCTAATATTCATTGTCAACTTGATAGGATTTATAATCACAATAGAAACAAATTTCTGGGAATTCTTGTCAAGGTTTATCTAGATTATTTCAACTGAGGTAGAAAGAATCATCCATGGGCTGGCAATCTGGAGAGTATAAAAAGGAGAGAGAGAACTGAGTACAAGAATGCATTTCTCGCTCTGCTTCCTGCCTGTGATGCAATGTAGCCAGATGCTTCAAGTTTCTGCTGACTTGACTTCCCTGCAATGATGGACATGCACCTTCAAAATTGTAAGCCTAAATAAACCCCCTCCCCCCTTTTTTGTTTTTTTGCGAGACAGGGTTTCTCTGTGTAGCCCTGGCTGTCCTGGAACTCACTGTGTAGACCAGGTTGACCTTGAACTCACAGACATTGCCTGCCTCTGCCTCCCAAGTGCTGGGATTAAAGGCATGTGCCACTACACCCAGCTGAGTTGGGGCTTTTGCTATGATAAACATGACTATGTGGTTCTTAGGCCTTTGAAACTTTTTTTGTGGCTGGAATATGGAAAAGTGTGGTACTTGTGCTAGAAAAAGTCTAACATGCTAGAAATAGGATTTAGTGGGCCATTCTCATGGGACCTTGGAAGAGCTGAGAAGAGTGTAGACACTGTAGACCCAGCTCATGAGATTTCAGAGGAGAACAAGGACTATACAGGCCATAGAGAAAAGCAGCTCAGGGCCATTCATGTGATATTTTGTCCAAGAATCTTTCTGTATTCTGCTTGTGCACTAAAAATGTGAGTGAGGTTTAACTTGAAGGAAATGAACTAACTTGCTTGGTAAAGGACATTTCAAAATAGAATAGCACTTGAGATATGGTATGGCTACTATTTACTATTCTGATCCAGATCTACCATAAGAAAAAAAGTGAAGCAGAAAGATATTAAAATTGTGTATGTTAGTGAGGAAAAGAGTGTAAGCAAGTTTATCCCTATAGACAAGGCAGCTTTGAAAGTAGCTATGACTGTTAAGGAGACTAGCATCATTAAACAGAATCCCAAGCACTGGAACAGTAAGAATGGTGTCACAAGGATAGGGTAACACCCATCAGAGGCTCCATCTTATAAAGGTACAAGTTCACTTGAAGGAAGAGAGTCTAAAGTTAAAGGATTCTCAAAGGCAATAGCCTAAGGAAGTGTTTCCATGTGGTCAGCACTGTGATCCAAGTGAGACAGGCTACATTTTGAGCTAGCAGCAGAACTCAGTGGTAGCATCTGTGTGGCACTAGTTTGAAAGCACGAAAAATGGAAGAATGAAGAGGTCATAGAACCTTTCTTCATGGTTTCAGAGGGCCAGGCAATGTGGGTAAGGCTGGAGGCCCACCAAGGAGACCCTGCGAGGCTATTGCAGGAAGCTGTAAATGTAAAAGTTGCAATGGAGATCCCAGATTGTTGTTGGTGCCAAAACCATAGAATGCCTACTGAAGAAAGCTGCAGGCCATAGAGAGGCTCCAAAAGAGAGGCTATATGTTCTGCATGTTGCAAAGCTAGAGAAGCAGGGTGCTCTAAGCCCTTTAGAGCCTGAATGGTTTCATCTGGAACCTCAGATGTGAGATGTGGAGCTTCAAAATTTGGTGTGATCTCTGCTGGGTTTTTGGTCTTACTTCAGTGCAATCATTCCTTGCTATGTCCCCATTCTTGCCTTTTGGGATGGGACTCTTAATTCTGTGCCATTATATATGTTGAAAGTATGTAACTTATTTTCTGATGTTATAGGAATTCACAGTGAGTCTCAGGTTAAACTTGGTTTTTGTTTTCAGGATGCAGAATGTATTTTTATTTTATGTGTATGAGTATTTTGCATGACTGTGTATGTGTACCACTTGCATGCCTGCTACCTGCAATGGCCAGAAGACATGATCAAAACTTCCAAAACTATAGATGGTTATGAATTACCACGTGGGTGCTGAAAACCAAACCCAAGCCCTCCGCAAGCACAGTAAGTGCTCTTAACGGCTGAGTTCTCTCTTGAACCCTGACTTTGGACTTTTAAACACTGTTAAAATTATTAAACACTCTGAAGAGTTTTGACCTGGTGTATTTTGCATTATGAGACACTGTGAGCCTATGGCTAAAGGGGGTAGAAGGTTAATGGCTTAAAAATTATGTGCTTAGGTCTAAAGTTGACAAGGGGCACAGCTGTGATTGTTGATAATGATTGCCAACTCAATAGGAATCAGAACTATTGTGGGAAAAATCACTGGCAATGTTCATGAGAGATTATGGTTATTACGTTAATTGATGTGGAAAGAGAAGACATATACCTCACAAATATGGACAGTACCATTCCATGGATTAGGGTCCTGGACCAAATACAACTAAGAAACAGAACTGAATGAACAAGACTTCGTGTGCTATGGGAGGAGAGGAACAGAATCAGGAAAACACAGTATTTTGGGAACTATGCATTGAAAAGGAATGAGAGACACACATGCAAGTGTGTGTCTGTATGTCTGTGTTGTATGTGTCTGTCTGTCTCTGTGTGTATGTGTGTGTGTCTGTCTCTCTTTCTCTGTGTGTGTGTCTCTGTGTGTGTGTCATGTATGTCGTGTGTGTGTGTCTGTCTCTGTCTCTGTCTCTCTGTCTCTCTGTATCTCTCTCTCCCCGTGTGTGTGTGTGTGTGTGTGTGTGTGTGTGTGTGTGTGTGTGTGTGTACATATGAGTGTTGTTAGGGAGAATCGATGGGAAAACATTGACTGATTAGATTGAAGATTCTATTGCCAAGCTAAAGAATTTGGACATTCTCTTATAAGCAATGAAAAGTTTTGAACATATTTTGAACACGCCAGGTGGAGCACCCACATGGGTATTGTAGGCAGCAAACATGCCACACTACAAGATGACTTCAGTATTGGTTTGTTATTGTTGTTCAGCAGAAACCATGGTACTACATCTCTCTTTGCCTGCCACCTCCCAGAGTCATTTCCCAGAAGCCTCTGTAGCCAGTGAGATTGTTCCAATTCTCCTTATCCAAGGTTTATCTTTGCCAAGGAATGTGTGCTAGAGGAGGAAAGAGCACCCCCCCCCCCAACCGCTTCTCACCACTGCCAGGATCCAGTCAATACGAATCTGTCGTGATGTGGAGAACCATGAAGCACTTTCCTCAGATGGTGGCATCTGTTCAAATTGGGTCTTGTCTACTAGATTCTCACAGCTCTATCTATGCACAGACCTTCTCCTACACCTGTTAGCTGCCAAGTACAAAATGGGAATATCAAGATTAAAAAGAAAATCAGGATCTGGAGGTGTCTCTCAATGGTCGAGCATGTTCCTAGCATGTGCAAGTCTCTGAGCTTGCCAGTCATGGTGGCACACACCTATAGTCCCAGCACTTGGGAGACCAAGCAGGCCAGCTTGGTCTATATAGTAAAATCCTATCTTTAAAAAATCTTTCCCTCAGAAAATATAGTATCCGGAGAAACTCAGTTTTGTGGAGAAGACAAAATTGAGAACTAGAGCGACTGATTGCACCTAATTGCCGAAGGCAGTGACCACTAGTCTAGGAGATTACTACTTTAATGCTTTTCTTGGACTATTTCCTAGGGTTTTCTGTTCCAAAGAAACAAGAGGCATCAGACTTTAGAGAGTGGTAAGGCAGGAAAGTAACCATTTGTGTGGTACACAGAAAGAGAAAATGACTACGCTTTTCTCTTGGGTATCCTTACAGAGATAGCTGTGCTTAAAACTAAGACAGCTTTTAGCTAATTAATTAACTACGCTGCCAGCCCCCTTCCCCCTAGTGGGGATGGGGTGATATGTAACCAAAGTACTTGTCAGCCTCTAACAACTGCAGAGAGCAAGCCTAATAGGCTGCTGTAGAGTTTCGTTTTAGGAAAAATTTTCTCTCTGAAGATGATGTGTAAGCTTGATCCTGTCAGAACATAAAACCACATAACCCATCATGTTTCCAATTTTGTCCTAGCTGCCATAAAACTTTGAGCCAAATTCAGAGTCCAATTATAATCCAGTTCATTTTAGGTACCTGGCAACATCTATTTGTGCTTCTTTTCCATAGTTGCTGGTCTGTTTTCGTCCATATTTTTATCCCCGATTTTCTTTCTTTCATGTTATAAACTGATGAGTCGCCTAATATCCTCTTTAAAGTAGGTGAGATATAAATCTCACATAAACTAAACTATATTTACAGATGCTAAGGGAATTTAAAACAATGAAGAACCTTTCAAGAAACAGATGATATTTGGCCTAAAGGAAAGCAGGCATCTAAGGAAATGATTACTATCTTCAAATATCCAATAGGCTACCAGGAGGGTAATGTAGTAGAATTATTCTGCATAACTCCAAAGTGCACAGCCAGATGTAATGGGTGAAAATAACATGGAGACAGAGCTCAAGGGAAGAAACCTCTTCCAGGGAGGCTTAATCAACAAGGCTAGTTCACTATCACTGGAGGCCTTCAAATAGTGACTGTTTGGTATCATTTGGAGGGTCTGTTGCAATAGAGAGTGGAAACATATTAAATAAGATGGTTTCAAAGTCCCTTTATGGCCCTAACATGTGAAAGACATCATCCTAGCTGTAAATTAGAAGACAGGATGGAAAAGAGAAAGGTATGGCGGGAGAACAGAAAAGAAGTAAAGATTCACCAAATACTGGGATATTCTAGCCCAAATGAACCTTGGCCACTTCAGAGACATTCATAAAGGGAATAATGAGCTATAAACAGAACCCAAGCCTACACTAACCCAGTCCTATTCCATATGATTCTTATAGGGGAAAAGGAACCGAAAAGTCCATTGCTCCTTACACCATAGGCTGGTGTTCAGAGTTTAAAGGGAACTTTAGAGATCATGTGGTCCAAATCCCTCATTTTATGACCCAATAAAGATACTCAGAGGGAGCTGGCAGTGGTGGCTCATGCCTGTAATTTCAGCATCTGGATGGAGTATTACAAGTTTGAAGCCAGCCTGGGTTTATATAACAAGACTCTGTCTAGATAGATAGGTAGGTAGTAGACAGACAGGCAGATCAAGGCAGACCTTGTGGAATGAAAGGGACTAGTCAACCCATTGCCTGTTTCACCTCACTAAGAGTTGCTCAAGGGCAAAACCAAGTTTTCTTTCGATTCTTCCACAATTTTTCATGTTGGCGCCTTGCACATGGTGGGTATACAATTAACAGTTGGGAAATTGAACTCAGCAGAATTGTTCCAAAGTGCTGAAACTATACGTTAGGCCTTCTAACACTGTGATACTTTCTTTTCTTTTTTTAAAAAAATAGTTTATTACTTAAAATTTTTGCTTAAATAGTTCTTTATCAAATTCCCAAATACCTTCTGACAATACTGTATTATTACTATTATTATTATTAATTATTATTGCCATCTCACAATTGGATCTTTTTTTTCAATTTTTTATTAGATATTTTCTTAATTTACATTTTAAATGCTATCCTGAAAGTTCCTTCCCCCCTCCCATCGCACTGCTCCCCTGCCCACCCACTCTCGCTTCTTGGCCCTGGCGTTCCCCTGTATTGGGGCATATAAAGATTGCAATACCAAGGGGCCTCTCCTCCCAGTGATGGCCGACTAGGCCATCTTCTGCTACATGTGGAGCTAGAGACACGAGTTCTGGGGGTTCTGGTTAGTTTATATTGTTGTTCCTCTTCTAGGGTTGCAGACCCCTTCAGCTCCTGTGGTTCTATCTCTAGCTTCTCCATTGTGGGCCCCGTGCTCCATCTTATAGATGACTGTGAACATCCACTTCTGTACAAGACAGCTATATCAGGGTCCCTTCAGTAAACACTTGCTGTCCTATGCAATAGTGTCTGAGTTTGATGGATCCCCCGGTGGGGTAGTCTCTCTATGGTCCATTCTTTTGTCTTAACTCTAAACTTTGTCTCTGTAACTCCTTTCATGCGTATTTTGTTCCCTATTCTAAGGAGGAATGAAGTATCCACACTTTGGTCTTCCTTCTTCTTGATTTTCTTGTGTTTTGCAAATTGTATCTTGGGTATTCTAAGTTTCTGGGCTAATATCCATTTATCAGTGAGCGCATATCCAATGACTTCTTTTGTGATTGGTTACCTCACTAAGGATTATATCCTCCAGATACATCATCCATTTGCCCAAGAATTTCATAAATTCATTTTTTAAATAGCAGAATAGTACTCCATTGTGTAAATGTACCACATTTTCTGTATCCATTCCTCTGTTGAGGGACATCTGGGTTCTTTCCAGCTTCTGGCTATTATAAATAAGGCTGCTGTGAACATAGTGGAGCATGTGTCCTTTTTACCAGTTGGAACATCTTCTGGGTATATGTCCAAGAGAGGTATTGCTGGATCCTCCAGTAGTACTATGTCCAATTTTCTGAGAAAATGCCAGACTGACTTCCAGAGTGGTTGTACAAGCTTGCAATCCCACCAGCAATGGAGGAGTGTTCCTCTTTCTCCACATCCTCGCCAGCATCTGCTGTCACCTGAATTTTTGATCTTTGCCATTCTGACTGGTGTGAGGTGGAATCTCAGGGTTGTTTTGATTTGCATTTCCCTGATGATTAAGGATGTTGAACATTTTTTCAGATGTTTCTCAGCCATTCGGAATTCCTCAGTTGAGAATTCTTTGTTTAGCTCTGTACCCCATTTTTTAATGGGGTTATTCGTTTTTCTGGAGTCCAGCTTCTTTAGCTCTTTGTAGATGTTGGATATTAGTCCCCTATCAGATTTAGGATTGGTAAAAATACTTTCCCAATCTGTTGGTGGCCTTTTTGTCTTGCTGACTGTGTCTTTTGCCTTACAGAAGCTTTGCAATTTTATAAGGTCCCATTTGTCAATTCTTGATCTTACCGCACAGGCCATTGCTGTTCTGTTTAGGAATTTTTCTCTTGTGCCCATATCTTCGAGGGTTTTCCCCACTTTCTATGACAAAATACCATTCACTTCTAGTCGAACAGATTTTCGCATCTCTGTTTCAGAAGCCTGGTGCCATACAATAGTAGTCAGGAGATAAGCTGTGCCCTCAAGGAACAAATGTTCTGCCCGTGGGCTGTCCATTTGCTGTCATGGAAAGCTGCTTTCTCACTTTTGCATACTTACTGCCTCTTATTCTTCAGATCTTAGTTCATCAGCAGTCCCTTCTCTCCTTCTTAGTGTAGGCAGGTCCCTCGATAGATGCTTTCTGAGAGTCCTTTTCTTTGCCTAGCACAGCAAGTTTATAATTCCATATTGACTGGTGCAGTTCTTTGTTGCTTACCATCTGTTTCCTTCTTTGAACTGTTAGCACTCAAGGGTAGGTGTTTCTCTGTCTATTGTTACACTTCACGTTCAATGTCATAGGTATAGTAAAAATCCTGGTACATAGTAGCTAAGCAATAAGCAATCCATACTTTTTGGATTCCTGGACTAACACCCTAATATATAGATACATATATCATAATTACAATTTAGTGTGATAAGGGTTATAAGGCAGTATATCCAAATCACTTCCTTGGGAAGGAGATAGCCAGTTTGGGCATCAATGAGGCTAGTCTAGGATGGTCTGATGAAATGTCTGTGCTGCTAGGCAACCATAGGGAGAACAACACACACAGCTTTGTGAAAGTAGTTTTTTTTTTTCAGACAAAGCCAGGTACATTTCATAATTTCTTTATTTCCCTAGTCCCTCAAGAAGCAGACTGTTCCCCCTAGAGTGAAATAAACTGAGTACAGCTGGCAGACGACCACAGAGGGTTGCCCCAGGAAGCTTAGAGACTCGGGATTCGTAGGTTGCTCTGTTTCTTATCATTCTCGTCTATAGAATCAAGATTGAGAACAAGGATTGGTTCTGGATTCAGGAGACAGTTCTGAACCTTTTGGTAGGGTAAGACCTACTCTGCAGCAGGAGTGTTGCCTCCTGGTGGTAATAATAATGATAACGATGGTCAAATGATCATTAGTGGCTGGGATCTTTGCTAGAGTCAACAACCTTTCCAGTTTACCCACAATTGTTTTAATCACTGAAGGCCCTAGATCCCACTGAAGGCTCTTAATGCCAGATTAACCAGGGCATTTAACCATGCTTCTCCATCCAGGATGTTCAACATACTCTGCATACACATGAACTTACTACATAATTCATACTCCCAAGACTAGGAATTCAGTTTAGACAGAGCCTTCAAGATCCAGCCCATTTTCCAGATGAAAAAGCAAATTCTGAAAGAATGGAAAAAAAAAAAACCTCCCTCTTTAATATCTTGTTGCAAATTAACAGCAGAACCAAGAATAGCATCTAACCATGCAGACCCGCAGCCTCATGTTCTCTGCCCATACCTAGCACCTCCTCAGCTACTTGTCAGTTTGTAAGGCTCTCCAATTCTCCAGGAGGTCTTTCCTAAATCACCTTGCACTGTTCCCTCAGCCTTTCAAAAACCTTCCTTCTTTAAAAAAATGGGTACTGTTTTTTTAACCCTCTACATGTGTAGCAAGGAAAATATTTCCCAGGGAAATAAGCCAAGAAGATGGAGCACTTCCCACATGCTTGCCCTGACAGACCACTTTGCCCTCATATGCGTCCCCCTCCCTTGCTTCTTTACCCTTCCTGCTCCCACCCTTTTTAAGGTTTTTTTTTTCAGCCCCGCCCCAAATCCCATCCCCAGAAATACTAGAGAGGAGAGCAATTATAGCTTAGGGCAGTCTCAGGTTTGTCCGGTGGCCCAAGGAAGGGCATCTGGCAAGGCAGATAAAGGAGAGATGAGGAGAGAGGCTTCCCAAATCACCAGGTGGGATGGTTTGGAGAACTGCAAGCCGAGAGGTAAGAAAGCATCCCTGCAGGGAAAGAAGCCACCTTGTCAGACCTCCTAACCCTAGCAAGTCTGTCGGCACATAGGACCTAGTTTCCTGACCGCCTAAATTTATATGTCCTTCTTTGTTCCCTTGATCTTTGACAAGGACCCCCCTCCAAAAAAATTCAGCTCCTGCCTCTCCCCTCCACTGAGACAAATTTGCAAACTCCCACATCTCTGTGGAAACGGCAGAGAGCAGGAGAGAAGAAAAAAGGAGAAAAATCCACCCACATGCCAACAAACTGGAAAAAAAATAACCCAGGCCTTGTCTCACTCAGCTGTTGGCTTGCCTCTCCCTCCCACTGTGGCGGCTGCTCCTGCCTCCTGGACAGAGACCTGGAACTGTTCAACTTTCCTGTTCCAAGCTGGCTTTTGTGAATATCCCCTGCCTCCAACCCTACCCCAGCTACCAGAGTGACAGTCCTGGATTCCAGGAGCAGGAGAGCTAGAAAGGAGACATAGCAGAGCCACTAAGGGCTTGTAGCCGGCTTCGGATCCTGTGCTCTTAAACTCTATGGGGTCCCTCTCCTTGTCCCATGAAAGTAAGTCAAGGAGATTGGTCACTACTCACAAGCTCTCTCTGCTCTTTGCTCTCAAAAGCTGTCCCATGCCTTTCCATGCCTCCTTGCCACCCTCTCCAAGCTCTGTTTTTAGTCTGATTTTATGTACTTCCATCTTTTCGTGGCCTCCTGTTTCTTCACCTTGCTCCTAGTTCTAGGCATGGTTTAGAAAACAAAACGGAACAGGACAAAACAAAATGGAGTGTGTTGCTAGGAAGGAGAGATCTGGAAATAGTTAAGAACTATTGAGGAAACTGGGAATGTTTAGCCTGTGGGGAGGAGATTATGAACAGCACAGGAAGATAGAATCAAAAAGAGGATTTACCTTACCAGGTGGCCCAGAGAGCGCGCTATTATATGGACAGTTCCCCACCCTACCCCACCCCACCCACCCCCACTTCCCCTCTGGGCCTCCAGGAAGCAGAAGGAATAGTGAGTGAAAGATGCAAGACAGATTTAAATGGCAGTTTTGTTTCTACTTTCCAAATTCTTGTTATTTCATTCCCTTGTCTTACTGTGTGGGATCTCTAGAATGTGGAGATACAAGTTTTACTGTAGCTACAACTAACAAAAGAGACAAAATGGGCATCTATATTATTCATCTAAAAGAAAGAGAGTTGCCTGCTTTACGATAATATATAATGCTTGATGTAGGGTTTTGAAGGTTTTTTTTTAAATCAAGTTAAGGAAATTTCTTCTTATTCATAATAGCTAAGACGTTTATTTGTCAAGAACATAGGTTAAGTCTTATTGGATACAACTTCCTTAGCATCTTTTCTAATGACCATATGTTTTCTTTTCCTTTTCTATACATAGTTTCTTTCTCTTTTTTTTTTTAATTTTTATTTATTTATTTATTTTATTTTATTATTATATGTAAGTACACTGAAGCTGTCCTCAGACACTCCAGAAGAGGGAGCCAGATCTCGTTACGGATGGTTGTGAGCCACCATGTGGTTGCTGGGATTTGAACTTATCACCTTCGGAAGAGCAGTCGGGTGCTCTTACCCGTTGAGCCATCTCACCAGCCCAATTTTTATTTTTTATTTATTTATTTATTTTTTCGAGACAGGGTTTCTCTGTGTGCCCTGGCTGTCCTGGAACTCACTTTGTAGACCAGGCTGGCCTCGAACTCAGAAATCCACCTGCCTCTGCCTCCCGAGTGCTGGGATTAAAGGCGTGCGCCACCACGCCGGCTCTTTCTCTTTTTAAAAAAGATTTATTTATTTATTTTTATGTGTATGAGTACACTGTAGCTCTACTGATGGTTGTGACACAATGTGTGGTTGCTGGGAATTTGAATTCAGGACCTCTGCTCGCTCTGGTTGACCCCGCTTGCTCTGGTTGGCCCAGCTTGCTCTAGCCCTGCTTGCTCCAGCCTAAAGATTATTTATTTATTTGTTTGTTTGTTTATTTATTTATTTATTTATTTATTTTGGTTTTTCAAGACAGGGTTTCTCTGTGTTTGGTTTTTCAAGACAGGGTTTCTCTGTGTATCCCTGACTGTCCTGGAACTCACTCTGTAGACCAGGCTGGCCTCGAACTCAGAAATTCACCTGCCTCTGCATCCCAAGTGCTAGGACTAAAGGCATGTGCCACCATGCCCAGCTAAAGATTTATTTATTATTGTATCTAAGTACACTGTAGCTGACTTCAGACGCACCAGAGGAGGGTGTCAGATCTCATTATGGGTGGTTGTGAGCCACCATGTGGTTGCTGGGATTTGACCTCAGGACCTTTGGAAGAGCAGTCAGTACTCTTAACCGCTGAGCCCTGATACACAGTTTCAATGAGCTAAGGGACAGCAACATGTCTCAGTGGGTAAAGAAGCTTGCCACCAAACCTGACAAGCTGGGTTTGATTCCTGGTACCTATGTGGAAGGAAAGAACCAACTCCCACAAGTTGTCCATTGACCTCCACATGCATGCTATAACAATGAGCATCCCTTCAAAAATATAATTTAACAAAAGAAGCTCAAAAATGAGCTCAAAAATAGATAACTTATAATATACAAATTTATCTTAAAGAGACACTGTCTAACTTAGGGGCAAAAATCACTGAGGGGAAATGATGCTGGAAGTATTAAAACAGATGTGTAGCTATAGCAGGCATAGTGGCATATACATGTAATCCTAGAAGTAGATTGTGTGAATTCAAGGATAGCTTTGGCTACATCTTGAGTTCCAGGCCATCCTGATATATGGAGGGAGAGTCTTTCTCAAAACAGCAACAACAAATCATAAGTCACAGAAAAATCCAAGCCATCTGTAGAAATCTCCAAAGAATCTAGATTTAAAAATAAAAATAAATCCAGAGACTAGTAAGAGAGTGTAGCGTGATCATAAGAGATAAAGTCAACATGCAAAAACCAACTGCTTCTTATAACAATAAATAATTATAGCAATAAACAATTAGAATTTGACATCTTAAGACAGCAAAACTATTTTCAAGAGCATCAATGAAATACTTATATATAAATATAACAGCATAATAGGTATGTGATCTTAATGTACAAAACATTAATGACAAATCTAAATAAAGAATTATTCTATGTTCACAGACAAGCAGACTAGAAATTGTGAAGATCTGTCTTTCCCAACTTAATGTCGAGATATGAGGTTATTCCAGCCAAATTCCTAGCAAGCTTACATTATGGGCATATACAAAATGATTCCGAAGTTATTACAGAAAGGCCAAAGATCTGTTACAACTACAATAGTTAAGAACAAAAGTGGAGAATCCACGGTATCCAATTTCAAGGCAAGCACAATACAAGTGAGTTAGAGTACACAAGGGAACTAAAGAGGGAATGCACACATACATCAAAAGGGCAGAACTAGAACAAATTCTGAGACATATGAGGTAGAACTTAATAGAAATATGAGCTGAAGTTTAAAAAGAAGAATGAAGTCAAGGTCTGTTTATACAAATTTCTCCCTGAGTTAGAAGAAGGTGGCTAATACAGCCTCACACTTCATGATTCCCTTTTAAAACAAGCTTCTTGTCACATAGTCCATACAGGTGAGCAATAGGGGCCATGTTATAAAACAGAATGGGTTCTGGCTAGATAAAAGATACATCAAATACAAACTTCCTTCAGGAATAGAATGTGTCAAGTTTTCCCCCCATCACTATAATTTCATTTTAGAAATGGTGTAATAAGGGTGAGCCTGGTGATGGTGGTCTATCATCCTAGCCACCCAAGAGTCTGACAGAACCACAAGCTCAAGGTCTGAGCTACAGAAAGAGTTTAAAGTCAACTGTGACAACTTAGTGAGGCTCTGTCTCAAAATAGAAAGGAAATAACGGACTAGGTATACAGCTTAGTAGTAGAGAGTTTTCCTAGCATGTGTGAGGTTCTGGATGAGAGAGAGAGAGAGAGAGAGAGAGAGAGAGAGAGAGAGAGAGAGAGAGAGAGAGAGGAGGAGAGGAGAGGAGAGGAGAGGAGAGGAGAGGAGAGGAGAGGAGAGGAGAGAGAGAGTTTAAGGTTTCTTCTCCCCCCTCCCTGACTCTAGGGCATGAACCTAGGGCTGTGTGCTTGGTAGGAAAATGCCTTACCACTGAGCTAGATCCCCAATTCTCAAATTTTAAGTATTAGAAAAAGATTATAGTGGAGAATGTGGCTGAGTGGTAGAGTGCTTACCTAACATGTACGGGGCCCTAGGCATCATTCCCAGCATCACAGAAGAAAGCATTATAAGGTATATGACTCTTTGACTTGTCCAATATAATTCTCTAAATTCTCTACAGCCATTCTTGGTGTTAAGGGTCCCTCTTCTTATGGACACTATACCTCTAAACCAGAACCTTATTCCCTTTTCCTACTCTGGTCAGGGGTGGGGGGATGCCAGACTCTGTTAGTGGGAGTTGATGAGGAAGGTAGATGCTGTCTCCTGATTATACAAGACTTCAAATCTGTGCCCATACCACACTGAATGTTCCTTATTTCATCTGATCTCAGATGGGTAGTAATGCCAGGTATAGAGGTGTATTCATTTAACCCCAGTACTTGGGAAAGTGAGTTAGGAGGAGAGCTGAGAGTTGAAGGCCAGCCTAGGATATATAATAAGTTCAAGACCAGCCTGGAATACATAGTGAAATCCTATCTAAAGTGGAAAAAAAATGAGGAGGAGGAGAAGGAAGAAAAGGAGGAAGAGGAGGAAGAGGAGGAGGAGGAAGAAGAAGAAAAAAGGAGGAGGGGGAAGGAAGAGGAAGAGAAGAAGGAGGAGAAGGAAGAAAGGGAGGGAATAGAGAGAGAGATGGCTCAGTGATTAAGAGCACTGGCTGCTCTTCCAGAGAGAGGATCTGGGTTTGGTTCCTAGCACCCATATGGTGGTTAACAATCTTTAACTCCAAGTCTGAGGAACCTGATGCCCTCTTCTGGCATCCATGGACATTGCATGTGTGTGGTACATGAACATACATATAGGCAAGACACTCTCACACATAGAAGAAGCCTTTAAAAAAAAGAGAGAGAGAAAAATTCCAAGCCTTATGCGCCAAAGATCTCTTTGCCCTATAATTTGTGTGTTAATGAAGCATGAGACAGAAATTGAAAAAAGGGCAGAGAATAAACTGAAAGAGAAAAGAATACTGATGGGGGAAGGGAGGAAACAAGTTAAATGATCTATTAATAGAAAGGGGGTAAAAGATCAGGCCAGGATCTGCAGCACCCTTGGATAGACTGTACCCAACACTTTGATGCTCAAACTCAGCAAAATCTCCCAATTTGCAGCTGTAAGAGAAGAGGAAAGCAGCTATAAAGGGAAATAGTCCGTGTAGTGACAACACCTTGTCAGAGCAGAAATGTGGATAAGTAAAATAGATAAACGTAGAGTGATGGTGTGTCTTCATTTTTTGTTGTGACTCATCTGTCTGAGAATAACGGTAAAGGTTCCAGCCTACACACTGACCCCAGAAAAACTGTAAATCACACAGCATATCAAATTTTGCCTGTAATTCAGCAGTCTGAGTGTGCTCTAAACCATCTAGTACACAAACAGCTGCGTAGGATCTCTGTGTTAGAGAATATAGGGAGATTGTTTTAATAGCCACAAGAGTTCTAAGTACAGTGGTAAATGCCTGTAGTCCCAGCTGCAACAAGAAACTAAGGCAAGAGAATCACACTTGAATACAGGAGTTTGAGGTTAGCCTGTACAACATGGCAGGAACCTATTCAAATACAAAAGAAAGAAAGCAGCATGACCAACAAGTGGATAACATTGGCATACAATCAGTTTAGTCAAAGAGGAAGCCTGGGTTTATGACTGAGGCAGCTAAACGGATGGTGGAACCTTCCTCTGAGAAGGAGAACACTCAGACAGGAATACATATCTGGAAGAAAAATAATAAATGGACTGCTATGTTTTCTCAGCCTTTGGGAAGACATCCATGAGATAGATGTAGGATCTGGTGTTCAAGAGAGAAACGGAGGCTGGAGTTGGGAGCCATCTTGAATGTGATTAGTAAGGATAGAGGAATGAGTGGATCACCTGCAAAGACTGCACAGAGCAACCCATTGAATATATAAATGGACAATGCAAGGAGACATAGAACCTAGAACTGTGACATACAGCCTACAGCAACCTACGTAGAAGATTACCCTTTACTTACAGCAAACAGCCTAGGAACCAAGCCCATAACAAGTAAGACTTATAGGAAGCTAAGTGGTTACCTCTATTGACCTTCTGGGAAGCTAAATAATGACTTCCCTACCACTTGACCCAAAATGATTAGTACTTGATAAATAACCGACAGGTTCCCAAGTTTTTAGTCCCCCTTTCAACTTACAACTACAGAAATATAAATATATACCGCTAACTAATCACATAGGATAACCTTTTTGTTTCTAGCTACTGAAGGCTTCCAAAGCAAAACAGTCTCTAATAGGGGCACACCTAAAGCTGTCTCTTCTCTAATATGAACCTTTCCTCCTCTACCTGCTTATGAGTTTCTACCAAAACAAACCGGTGGAAGATTTCCTTGCTATAGCAAGCTCTAAATAATAGCTTTTGTGATTCTCATTTGGCTTGTCTCTTCCCTCCAGCATCCCCCCACACCCACCCAAGAATGAGAAAAGGGCTTGAACATAGCTTTATTAAAAATTAAATTAAGAGACAAAAGAAAAAAGGATCTACAAAAGTGACTGAGATGTGGGGGCCCAAGGTATAAAGAGCAAACCTAGGAAGAGTGTGTGTCACCAAAACCAAATGGAGGGAGTGGTCTACAGTGCCAAATATTACACAAAACAAAGTCTGAATCAACTAGATTTAGAAACAAGATCATTGGCAGTCTTGCAGAGAGCAGTTTCCATGGAGTAGTGGGCGTGGATGGCAAATTACAATGGGCTAAGAAGGAAAGAGTCGAAGGCGAAATGAAAAAAAAGGTTAAGAGGTGACTGTGGAGAAAAAGATTAAAAAGTGATGGGGAGGTGAGGAGGAGGGACAGTAGCAGTAACACCTTTTGTCCCTGACATAGAGGAGAAGGATAGGTTAGAAGCTAGAAAACAGTGAAACCCCCACCCCCACCCCATCCCCGACAGTGTCTTTGTTTATATGGACCTTTATGTAGCGTGAACTTCATGTTATTTAAGTTCACATTTAAATTAATTTTACCTTGTTTACAAAATCGTGCCATCATCACCATCCATTTTTTTTTCTTGAGATGGGAGTTGTTCAAGCTGGCCTGAGCTCCTGAGTTCAAGCAATCTTTCTGCTTCAGTATCCAGAATGGTTGGAATTAAAGGCACCAACCACGATCCCCAAATTCAATCTATTTTTTTAAACACCTCTATTTCCCCTAAAAGACCACTCATGCCCAGTTTCTCATTATCCCCACCCCACCCTTAGTCAACTGCTTATCTGCTTTCTGTTACTATATGTTTGTATTTCATGGAAAGTTTCTTTAGATGGAATGATAGTATGTATATGGGGTGGGGGTTGTATCTGAGTTTTTTTGAGTGAGCAAAATTTTTTGAGGTTCATATATGCTGCAGCACGTATCACTGCTCCAGTGCTGAATAACACGACTATACTGTGTTTTGTTTAGACATTTGTCAGTTGGTAGAAAATTGCACCTTTTGCCTAGTTTGAACAAAAAAGCTATGATATTAGAATATAATTTTCTTCTATACACTTGAGTTTTCATTTGTTTTAGATATTTAGAGGTATAATTGTGGAGCATGTGCAGGTCAGAGGCAACTTCCAGGTGTCAGATCTCTCTTTCCATCACTTGGGTTCCAGAGATTGAACTCAGGTCATCAGACTTGCAATGAGAGTCTCTACTTGCTGAGCCATCTCATGGCCTAGACAATGCTTTCATTAATTGGTTACATTAACAAGAATTGTATAATTTAATGGCATTTATTATGCACATCATGTGAACTATCCCCCTTTCCTAGTTCTAAATCACTTTCATCACTTCAAAAGAAAGCTCCCATACTAATTTTTCAGTCATTTTTTATTACTCCACAACCCCAGCTTATATAGCAGCCACTAGTCTGCTTTGTATTTATCTGTATTAACTTTGTGCGGTGATTCATTTGAATGTAACCATGGAATAGATGACCTGTTGAGTTTTCTTAGTATTGTGTTTTCAAGGTTGATCTACATTGTAGTATGTATCAATATATCCTCCCTTTTTAATGGTTGAAAATATTAAGTTGTACTGCATATATCACATTTCATTTATTCACTCACCAGTTTATGACCATTTGTGCATTTTCATAATTTTTGTTATTGTAAATAACTCTTCTATAAATATTCGTATACTTATATTTTCTTGAATTCTTGTCCCCAACTGCTTTGAGTGCATGCCTAAGAGTGGAATTACTGGCTTATATGGTGATTCTGTATTTACCCTTTAAAAGAAATAGCAAACAATTTTCCACAGAGGCTTCATAATTTTGCACCCACACGAGCAATATACGAAGATTCCAATTGTCAACACTTCCCTTTAAAAAAAGTATGCATACTCTAGTAGATGTGAAGTGACTTTGATTTGCATTTCCCTCATGGCTAATGGTATTATGGGGTTTGTTTGTTTGTTGAGTCTGGGTTTCTCTATGTAGCTATGACTTGCCTGAAATTCTGTAGGTAAACTAGGCTGGCCTCGAACTCACAGAGATCCACCTGCCTCTGCCTCCTAAGTACTGGGATTAAAGAAATATGTCACCACATCCAGCTATGAATTTATTTCTTCAAGTGCTCCATGGCCGTTTCTATATCTTCATTCTCTCTTCAAGTATTTTGTCCATTTTTCAAATGGATTGTGCATCTTATCATTACTGAGTTGTAGGAATTCTTTATATAGTCTGGCTTCTGGTCCTTTATCAGACATATGGCTTGCATTGTTTTCTCTTAGTTTGTAAGTTGTTTTGTGGCTTTTGGTGGAGGGCAGTGGTGGGGATCAAATTCAGTCACTTGGGAATGCTAGACAAGTGTTTTACCACTGAGCTATAGCACAAGACCTCTTGTGATTATTCCAGTGAAGCCTCTAGTACACAAAATATTTTTCCTTCTATCCCCTGAGGACTCTACATGGTCAATTACATTACCCAGCCTATGACTTTGAATGTTGAAGGAATAACAGAAAAGTGTGCAGTGTCATTTAATGATTTCTCAAGGAAGCTACTGGAGTTGAGAATTTGATAATAACTGGTCATGGTAGCACAAACAAAATCCTAGCCCTCAGGAGGTTGAGGCATAATCATAAGACCTGTCTGAGCAATGAAGTAAGACCTGGTCTTAAAACAAAATCTGTGGAATATCAAGGTACACAGCTGTATGGGCAAGTGTTATGTTGATTATGGGTGAGAAAGAATTATCCTGTCAATCCATGCCATTCATGATTACACCCTGTTAGGTTACATCCTATAGCCAGGCCTGCCTTATGATCTTGCCTTTTCCTCCAGGAGTCTTATGGACCATATAGATTACTGGACATTCTTTTCTATTAGTTGGGGTAGGCTGGGTTAAACTTTGAAAAGTAGCATCTTAAAATGACTTCCCACATACATAAACAAGAAACATATTTGGCTAGTTATGATGGTTCATGCCTATAATCCCAGCACTCAGGAGGCTAGATCAGGAAGATCATGAGTTTAAGACCAGTCTGGGCTGTAGAGAAGACTCTGTTGAAGTAGGGGGTTTTGTTTATGTAAAATCGACTGCAGATCTAGCAGCTTTTTGGAATAGTTCCTTTCTAAGTGGTAACACAAACAGGTAAGCAAATGAAGACTCTACTATCTTTGCGGCTGACTCATCTAGCTTATTGTTGTCATATTAGAGAAAGAGAGAGTAGGTCGACTGAGCACCAGCTATTAAATTGCACAACTCATTGGCCAGAATTAGCCAATGGCCTCACCAAATTCTAAGAGGATTGGAAAATTTGGTAAGTAGTAAATACCTCTGCCACACCTTCCAATACTTTTTCTTCTTCTTCTCTTAAAAAAAAAAAAAGATTTATTTATTTATTTTATGTATGTGAATACACCATTGCTCTCTTCAGACACACCAGAAGAGGGTATCAGACCTCATTACAGGTGGTTGTGAGCCACCATGTGGTTGCTGGGAATTGAACTCAGGACCTCTGAAAGAGCAGTCAGTGCTCTTAACTGCTGAGCCATCTCTCCAACCCCCCTTCCAATACTTCTAATGCCAAAAATTCAGTCTCAATAATGAAATTCCAACCTTTCTAATTTCATTTTCTCTTAAGTTTACCAGAGACACATGAACCAACTGCAAAATAGACCCATAACTAGTAAAGGGTCTGGGGATGAGAATATTTGATTTAACCTTTTCTGATAATTAAAGTGATACCATGTATTAAAAATTGAACACTACACAAATATTTAATGAAGAAAATAGAGTCCTTTATAATCCTCAAAATAATCATTACTTACAATTTGCTACATACTATTTCTATTTTCTATGCCCTTTACAAACAAAGGATTTGTACATACAAAGGGTTGTTATTTTGCAAGTGCCTTGTTTATTTGTTACAGTGTATTTGAAATCATTCTATAAACACAACATAATTTACTTGAGCAAGTTTCTATCAATGAATAATCAGCTTTTGAATTATTAGTGTGGGTTTTGTACAAATATTTCCCTAAGTTTATCCCTTGATTCTTCTTGGGATATTATTTGACAAATGTTTAACTTTACATGGTTGAATTTATCTACCTTGTATTGTTATCTGAAGAAAAGTAAGCAAAAGTCTGTATATGGGATTATAATTGTGTACAAAAGCAGAAAGTAAGAAAATATATTTAGATATAGGAGTGACGGATGGCTCAGTTGCTAGATAGAATACGGACCTTGCAAGCACAGTGACCTGAATTCAATCATCACAGCCCACATAAAAATGACAGATATGGTAGCCTACACTTGTAATGCCAATATTGCAGAGACAGACATATCAGAATTCTTGAGACTCACTGACCAGCCAATCTAGCCTAGTTGATGAGTTCTGAGCCAATGAGTGACTGCCTTGAAGGAGGTGGATGACCCTCATATGGATGACACCTGAGGTTTTCCTGTGGCCTCCAAGCCTATGTATACACACAAATATACACATATTTGAGCCAGGAGAAAACAAAGAAGCAATGAATATACTAGATGTTAATATAAATATTTACTATATGGAGTTCAAGGGGAACAGCTGAATGAGGACAGATTATTAACAATAATTTCCACGATACACTTTACATACAGTTTTAATATTTTTTAGCTATTTGTATTAGTTTCATATCTCTGGCATAACCAATGACCACAATCATGGCTAAAATAACATACTCAGGGCCAGCAAGATGGGTTAGCAAGTAAAAGTATTTGCCACCAAACCTAACAACCTGAATTCAATCATTGGGAAGCACATAATGGAAGGAGAGAGTTGACTCCCACAAGTTGTCCTTCATATGTGCACCATGACACATATGCACACACTAAATAAATCAATGTAAAAAAGCAAACATGCTCAACATGCACAAGGCCTTGGGTTCAACCCTCAGCTTTGGAGGTCAGAAGCCTGAAATGCGTTTTCAGGGCTAAAAGCAAAGGACATGTTCTTTAGTGTTAAGGGGAGTATTTCTGTATTTCTTTCCTTGCCAATTCCAACTTCTAAAAGCTTCACACATTCCTTGGTTTATGACCACTTCCTTCAAAGTCAGATATGCAAAGTTTTTTATTTCTCTTCTTTCTCCACTTTCCCCTCCTGTCTCCTCTCCCCTCTCTTTTTCTCACTTATTTCCATAACTTGTTACATTTCTCTAACTCTCCTCCTTTCTCCTTCACTTGTAATTACCCTTGTAGTTGGATTGAGCCTACCCAATCAATCCAGAGTATTCATTCTATTATCAAGATCCTTACCTTGACATCTACAAATTTCTTTGTGCCATGAATGTGTTCTCCCAAAATTCATATGTTGAGTCCACATGGTGTTAGTTTTAAGAACTAAGGCCTTTGGAAGGCTCCACCTTCATGAATGTGATTAGTGATCTTATAAAGGAGGCCTGAGAAATCTTGTAATTTCCTTTCTGTCCATTAATCATGTGAGGATCCATCCCATAATCAGCCACCAAATCCTGACACTATTGCATATGCCAGCAAGATTTTGATGAAAGGACCCTGATATAACTATCTCGAGTGAGGCTATGCTAGTGCCTGGCAAACACAGACGGGGATGCTCACATTCATCTATAGGATGGAACACAGAGCCCCGAATGGAGGAGGAAATTACCCAAGGAGTTGAAGGGGTCTACAACCCTTTAGGTAGAACAACAATATGAACTAAACAGTATCCCCAGAGCTCATGTCTCTAGATGCATATGTAGCAGAAGATGGCCTAGTTGGCCATCACTGGGAAGAGAGGCCCCTTGGTCTTACAAACTTTATATGCCCCAGTACAGGGGAATGCCAGGGCCAGGAAGTGGGAGCGGGCGGGTGGGGGATCAGGGCGGGGGGGGGGAGGGTATAGGGAACTTTCAGGATAGCATTTGAAATGTAAATAAAGAAAATATCTAATAATTAAAAAAAGAGGCCCACATATAAAGGATGGATGCCCATCAAACACTGGACCTGCCAGGGCTTGGATCTCAGACTTTTCAGCCTTCAGAAGTAGAAGACATAATTGCATTGTTTACAAAGTACCCATCTAGCTTATGAAGTAAACCAATGACCAGCATGGAACATTGTATGTAACAGTGCGTACCTTGGCAGGAACCAACAGCGTCTATTAGACTTAGGGTCCACTCAGCAAGAAGGAAATCATGCCTGGCACTGGAAACCTAGTCTAGTCCTAGTGAGATCATGGATACACTACCACCACTTTCCTAAACCAGAGTAATTCCTAGCTACATTTTAAATATTTATCCTTATACTCACAGATAAGCGGAATTCTCATCCTTCATCAAAGAAACGTTTCCTCCATACAAGAGATGGAGACCATTAAAGAAAACCACAACCAATCAAAACGCAGAGTTGTGAAGTTTAGGCCCAAGGGATATACATCTACAACACAACTCCTACACATGAGGAGGTGGGAAGATTGTAAGAAGAGGAAGTTTACTGTGAGATTGTGTCTCCTAGAAATGTCAGAGAAGCTACATCCATGGAGTCTCTACAGTATGGCTGCCTAAACATGACCTGAACAAGGACAACACTGATAGACATGCTACCACAGGATGAGAAAAGCTCATGAAGCCTCAACCCTAGACAAAGAACTAGAGGCAACTAAGGAGTGCTGAGAGCAGGAGAACTAGTCTTCTCCAGGGAAGAACCTCTAAATTGGTTGTCTAATACCAAATGCTCAGCTTTGAAATCACATATATACAAGTAAGGAAATAGACACCATGAATTCAAAAGAGAGCAAGGGAATAAGTACAGGGGAATAAGTGGAGGAAGAGAAAGGAAGGAGGGAATGATATAATTATACTATATTTTAATGTCAAATAATAAAAAAATAAAAACAATTATCTGTCTAACGTATGTTCTTATAGCATCTGGGACGCTTAACAGGCCATGTAAAGTATACATTTTCAAGTTATTGGGAATGATTGGGATATATATTTTCAAGTTAATGGACAATCCTGGAAAGCAATACTTTAGCATTTCATACTACATAAATAGTAACAATTCAATAAACCAACAAAACAAAGTATGCTGAAAATATCCTTCCAATTTTCCGGGTCTTTAGTCACATGTAAAAGCTCATTCTCACTGTTGGCTATAAAACATCTATTCACACTTTCTTTTAAAACTTTTGAGCACTAATGTTACTGCTATAACTAATAACAGTAACATTCATTTTTATTGGGATATAATTTGCATAAAACAAAATGCTCACATCTTAGTGAAAAGTTAAATCAGTTTCAATAAAAACACGAACACATGTAACACATCTCTATCAAGATACATAATATATTCATCCTCCTAATGACCCTTCAAAATCAGACTTTTTGCTGGTGTCCTATTCTTCTTACTTCTATCCAATGTTTTATGTTATCTTGAAAAACATAAAAACTGAGGTTTTCAGTAGCCAACATCAAACTAAATGGAGAGAAGCTGGAAGCAATCCCACTAAAATCAGGGACTAGACAAGGCTGCCCACTTTCTTCCTACCTATTATTCAATATAGTACTTGAAGTCCTAGCCAGAGCAATTGGACAACAAAAGGAGGTCAAGGGGATACAAATTGGAAAGGAAGAAATCAAATTATCGCTATTTGCAGACGATATGATAGTATATATAAGTGACCCCAAAAACTCCACCAGAGAACTCCTAAACCTGATAAACAGCTTCAGTGCAGTAGCTGAATATAGAATTAACTCAAACAAATGGATGGCCTTTCTCTATACAAATGATAAATGGGCTGAGAAAGAGATTAGGGAAACAACACCCTTCACAATAGTCACTAACAATATAAAATATCTTGGTGTGACTCTAACGAAAGAAGTGAAAGATCTGTATGATAAGAACTTCAAGTCTCTGAAGAAAGAAATTGAGGAAGATCTCAGAAGATGGAAGGATCTCCCATGCTCATGGATTGGCAGGATCAATATAGTAAAAATGGCTATCTTGCCTAAAGCAATCTACAGATTCAATGCAATCCCCATCAAAATTCCAACTCAATTCTTCAATGATCTAGAAAG